>JBCEWC010013682.1:0-14903 GCA_038996855.1 Solanum aculeatissimum
CCTCGAAATGGGCTTTTTGCTTTACGTTTCAGTTTGTCAATTGGATTTGGGTAATAGATCCAAATGAGTTTGTAATTAAAAACAAAAAAAAATAGAAAGAATTTTAGGCAAAAATTAGATTACGATTTTATCTTAGATTAAATCCATGTATATATGTTCTTGTATAAAGTAAAGTGAGGCAACTAGGAAAAGATTAAAAGCTTAATTGTCAGATTCTTTTTTTCTTTCTGTTATTAAAAAATATAAATTCTAGTGAGGCAAACTATCTAGTATTTGATCAATCTCATTAACCACTCTTATAATACTTTTTTCATTCTTCAATAGTCTCTCCCCACACAAACAAACACAAAAATATATAGAACTTTGAATTAATGAAAATATATCACCATCAATGTGTGTGTTTCTCACCACTATAAATATATAACTTTGAATAAAACAATCACCAAGCTAAGCACACTCCCACACCAAAAAATTTAGTTTGTGTTTAAGCCAGAGAGATTTGAGGATGACGCAGAAAGCTTTAAGCCAGAGAGATTTGAGGAGTGCCCTGTGGACTTTATTGGTAATAATTTTGAATTTCTTCCCTTTGGTAGTGAGAGGAGAGTTTGTCCCGGAATATCATTTGATTTAGCTAATGTTTATTTGTCATTGGCTCAATTGCTTTATCATTTTGATTGGAAACTCCCTAACGGAATGGAGCCAAGTGACTTGGACTTGATTGAATCAGATGGAATAACTGTCTCTAGAAAAAATAACCTTAATGGCATGAACTTTTTAATGGTATCAAATTAAGAATGTATTGTGACAATTAGTCCGTTCAATAAATGTCTTTTAAGTGTAGCAAATAGGAACAATTAAAACTTCATAAATTGTTCTATTTTAATACCTTGTGTGCAACAAGTAAGAGCAATTAAAACTTCATACATTGTGCCATAAATTTTTCTATTTTAATACCTTAAAGTAAGATGCTCATGGAATATTTGTTCAAATAGCAGACAACCCTTTTCTGTACTTACTTTAAAAATATGTACTCCTTTAGTTTTAATTTATTTGTCCTGTTTTGATTTGACACGTAGTTTAAGAAAGTAAATAGAATTTTTGAATCTTATGACCTTAAATTAAATATATAGAATGTACCAAAATTTTCTTTCATCTTATCATCTTAAATATATCTCGTAGAAAGGTGAAATTAAGGAAACATTCATTTTTTAAACTGGTTACAAGGAAAGAAAAACAAACAAATGGAGTACTATAAATAATAAAATAAAGCTAACAACATATCTTGTACTACTTTCTCAACAAAGAGTGAAGCTAGCACTCCCCACGCCCCGAACCGGCAAACACTGCCACTCTCTTGTAATGATGCATATTATTAACTAATATATTCTATCTCGTTCTACCAAAAAAAAAAAAAACAAGGAGTGAAAACTTCATCAAATTTTAATGGAGTCCACAAGTAGGGTAATAATGTGAGGTGTTAAGACTTTTTCAGCATTGGTGAGTTCTAGTATTAAATAATTGACTTCACTTACACTTATTAATACAAACAAGTAACTACAAGACGGTGGTAGTAGGTTTTTCTTCACAAATAGATTTGTTAACCTACAAGATGAGGATACCTTTGACGAAGGTGAGGAAGATGATATATTAAATTATTATTTTACAAATGCAGCTAGGGAGACAGATATTTCTCCTAGGCAACATCACAATAACAAAAAGAAGCATGAAAGGAAAAATAGTTGGGATGGTAAGATGACTGAGAAGTTTGTTCCAAGGTATCTTTCGATGCGACTGGTAAAACAAAATCATATGACAGTGTCAGCAACTTCAACAAGATTTAATAAATCCAAGAAGCATTGATGAACTATCAAGTATTGCTAGACAAATGTGAAGAAGAAGACAAGAGGAAAATACTTCAGGTTACTTTAGAAGGACAATCTATTTTGTTTAGTTTATATTTTTATAAAACAAAGTTTGAGTTTGATTACTCAAATTTCATAGTCATTTGTAATATCATCACAGAGTGTATTATAAACTATGTGATGATCATAACATACTTAGTTCTCTCTAGCTCTTTTTTCTTCATGCGTGTTAATTAGTAAAAGACTGCTTGACACTCTGACTAGTGGTATAAATTTAATTAAAAAAAAAACAAAATGCTGAGCATGCCCCTATTGTTTCTTACACGTGGGGCATTCTACTAGCAAAGAAGACTCATATATTAATTGATAATACCTAGTTGTACGGGCTGGCATGGTACGATGTTTAAAAGTTCGATTTGATAATTATAATTTCTAAAAATATTATATTAATTTAAATTGATATAATTCTGTATTAAAATTTGATTTTAGTATTTTGTGGTATAGTAATTAAATTGGTTATAATAATTTGATCAATTTCAATTTATGTATATTTTTATGATAAAGAATTATAATTTTTGGCTTTTCAAGAAAATATTTCAATTATATCATATTAATATCTTATACATATAAATATATTCAAAATAAAGTACAAACAATTCTCTTAATTAATCAATCACCCAAAAGGACATTTAAATGAAGATAGAGCAGTCAAAATTTTAACATTTAAATAATTAGTTACTATTTTATATATTTGCTAGAATTACATAGTTGTATACTGAATTTGGTTTTATTATTAAGAGTCAAAATTGGTTTTCCTCCTTTGAATATTTAATTGAAACGGGTCTTTAGCTTTTGCGTTGGATGCCATGTCACATTTTGGGTGGGGTCTTGAATGTGATAACGATTTTTTGACTTGATATGATATTTTAATTTTTTTTTAAATTTGAAATCTAAAATAATTCACAGTTATTTACGTGATTGTAAATCATTTAATTAAAAATAATTAAAAAAAATTAAAATTTAAATTATTTATAATTATATTAAAATAATATTATTTTAATTAAAATAAACTAAAATCTAGATCATCACATAAAATAGTACAAGAGGAAATAAATTAAAAAGAGTAGCTTGCAAAAGTCAAGTGAGGCAACTGCAAAAGTTTAATATTTCTATATTTAGCTATTCAAAGTTTTTTGGTAAACAAATTCATGTTGAAAAGTCAGGTCAATAATTTAAATGATTGCATATTTAGTTATTCAATAATTCTAACTATATTACTCTTTTTATATCATTTCATGTGACTTTTTTTGACTTACATTGTATTAGAAAAAAAGAATTTTTTTTGAAACTTTGTGGTCTAAAATAATTTTTTAGATATTTATATGGCTGAGAATCATTTCGTTAAGGATAAAATAAGAATTTTAAAATTTAAAAAATTATTTTCAATTAGATTAAAGATGACTTTTTTTTTGAGACAGATTAAAAAAAAAAACTACATAAAATGGGATAGATGGTGTATAACACACCATCTGTTTAAAGTCACAAAATTTAAAAATATTTCTTTATTTCACATGTAAAATAAAACGGAGGAGATATGATTTTTAAGATAATCAAATATTTTAAAAGAAGACCACTCTTCTTATTTATCAACCTATGTGAGACTTTTTCATTCTTCAATATTTCATCTCACACCCAGTGTTGAGTATCTAGTGCATAGACAATTTTAATTTGAGGGTCCAACATTGAGTGAGATCAACCATTTGTCGATATCATATAAAATTAAATCTTGAACGTATCACACTGCAAAAAGGAGTTTTAAGAGAGGAGAGTTGTCCAAATCTTAAGAGAGAAAATATGATATTCTTTCATTTTTTTTGCTTTCTCAGTGGCTCGAACTCATAACAATAATTTAAAAGTGAGAAATGTATATTATTCGAACATTTCGATATTATCTATCACTCATCTCATTAACTGCTAATGTTAGATTTTTTCTTTCATTCTTCTCTCACCCCCCACACACTAAATATATAACTTAGAATTAAGAATATCTCACCATCAATATGTCTCTCACCACTATAAATATAGAATTTTGAATAAATCAAACAATCACCAAACACACTCCCAAAATGCAAATCTTCACTCTAGTTTCCATCTTCCTTTTTCTATCTTTCTTTTTTTTGCCAAGGAAATGGAAAACCTCCAATAACCAAACCAAAAAATTGCCTCCAGGTCCATGGAAACTCCCTTTCATAGGAAGCATGCATCACCTTATTGGTGGACATCCACACCACATTCTTAGAGATTTAGCCAAAAAATATGGTCCTCTCATGCACCTTCAACTTGGTGAAGCTTCTGCCATTGTTGTTACTTCTTCTGAGATGGCTAAACAAGTACTAAAAACTCATGATCTCGCTTTCGCATCTAGGCCTAAACTCTTGGTCCCGGACATTATGACTTATCATGGTTGTGACCTCGTTTTTACCCCCTACGGTGAGTGTTAGACAAGTGTTAATTTATCTATTTTTTTCGAATGTATACCACTGGACAGAGTTCCTAGTGAGTTTTCATCCTCAAATAGGTACAAGTACAAGCAAGAGGGAATATTCCACTTGGCATCGTAGGTGCCTTGGAATAAACTCTCTGCCGTTTTATCATTCCTACTGTGCTACCAATGTTTCTTCTTTTTGTTTTTGTTGCTTTCACCTTTGTTATGTGTAGGTATAGGTGGCAAATGAGTGGATTGGAATGAATTTGGATGAATTGAACTAAAATGGATTAAATCACAATTCATCCATATAAAATATGGATAAATATGGATTTGGTCAAATATGATTTGGGTAAAAATGGTTTCAACACGCTTTAATCTCTTAAAGCCTAAAAAAATTAAATTAAAGCTAGATTGTTAATACTCAACCCCTATCATCCCAATCCTACTCCAAAATAATTGTTTTTGAATTTTTTTTTTATTAAAAAAATTTAAATTTTTTCTACTTCCATACCCTACTATGCACTCACCTACTCCACCCCACCCCCAACCTGCATCCCCACCCTACCTGCACCTCTATCACCCCCAAATTTTAAATTAGAAAATGTCAAGAAAAATTTGCCGACCCTCTCCCCCCCCCCCCCCCCCCTCACCTGTCCCCTACACCCCCACCCTATCACCATTTAAAAAAAAAAATTCATCCCCAAGCCCCACCGGATCCTTTATCCCCAAATATGAGTAATCCATTAAAATAAATATGAATTAAATGGATTCATTTTGTCTTATATGAGTGGAAATTGCCACCCTCATCCCTAGCCACATGATCCAACATATTATCTTCCTCATTTTCATCAAAAAGATCATCACCCAAATCAATAGCATAAGCTTTGGTTGAACTAAATCTCGATGCTATGGTCTCATCTCTCCCTGTTTTTCTTTCGAAATAATCAAATTATCTGTGAAATTAGATCGAGAGAGTAATTTTTAGATGTGTTGTGTAAACATCAAAATTAATTTTTATATATGACTTTCTTGAATAATTTTTAGTTCACTATATTATATTCGGATTTTGCCTTTTTCCTTCAAGGACAAAAGTATATTTTCCATGATTGGTTTTACTTCCCCTTCCATATAAATTGAGGTTCCTCCCTTCTATATTTATGACATTCATAATATATACTTAAAGGAACCTTACTTAGGGGGAGAACATATTTCAAAAAGAAGTATTCATATCATAGTCTAGATTTATTTCATTATACCTTATTAATGAATATTTAATATGTTAATTTTTTTTAGTAAACTGTGAACGATTACCATAGACAAACAATATTTACACAGAAAGAGCACTCTTCAGGAGCGAATTTATGTGCTAATTTTGGGTCACGAGAATCCGTGGTCATCCAACTAAATTTGATATATTACTTTGTATAATTCTTAAAGAATATATTAAATACTAGCTAAAGGAACCTATTCTCAAAATGATAAGTTGGTTCACTGGTTCAAAGGTTTTGTATTAGCATGAAGGTTGGGCGTTCAATCCCAACCATGTTCTCGAATTCCTAGATTCGCCTCTGGCACTCTTAGGAATCCTAACCAAAGCGTTAGTCATCGCTGAGCCTCTAAGAACAACAAACTAGTTATAAATTTTGTGAATTAAACTACTGCATTGCCTTACTTTCCTAGAACTTTTTACGAGTTTAATCCTCTTTATAATTTCCTTCTTGATATGTGTAATGACATACTCTATGTTTACAGTTAATCCTCTGAATTGTTTATAGTTTCTTGCCTTCCAAGTGTGGTAGATCCTTGCCCCCATAATTGTTGCTGCCAATTCTTTCCTGAAACATCTTCAATGTCTCTCCCTTATCCATTTAAAACATGATAGCACCTGATTTCCTGGAACTTTGCATCCTGACCATCTTTCCAACTCTTCTTGTACTTTCATTGTCCACTTACATTCAAATAATATGTGTAATTGAGATTCCTCTTTGTTGTCATCACATAGCCAACATGGATCTGAAGTTTTCCCATTCTCTCATTTGTTAACAGTCTGTCTTGATTGGCCAACCATAGAATAAATCTGTGTCTAGCTAGTAACATGGAGCTCCACACCAGATCAACTTCCTTTACTCTCTCCAAGTGTCCCATCAGGCTGAGATAACTTCTGCTTAGTAAATATGTGCCATTCTCAGTTAAACAATGCATCTCATCTCGATACTAATCAATCATACCTTGTTTGATCGAGTTCAATTTCCTCCGGTACCAGCTATAATCAGCTGGAGGGATATGATTCGATATACCTTCTCCATCTTTCATGTACAGACTGCGCACCCATTTAATCCATAGTGTATCCTCTTTACAAGCAAGTTTCCATACCAACTTCTCCACAGTTGCCATCTTCCACATATTACAGCTCTTGACATTAAGACCTCCATTCTTTTTTGGTGTACATACCTTTTCCCATGCTACTAAAGCTATCTTCCTTCAATATACTTTGTGGCAGTATGAATACTGTCCCCCAAAAATTATAGATAGAAAAAAGGACAACAGTTATCACTTGCAATCTCCCTGCATAAGATAATGTCTTGGAGTATGGAGTTGTGATCCTCTGGGTTATTTTATCTATCAACACTTGACAATCCATTTTGCACCACTTTTTTGATGATAGAGGCAATCTAAGGTATCCGATGGGCAGAGTACTAATTGAGAAACCTGTCAACTTCAGCAGGTGCTTCTGGACCTGATCTCCCATCCCTGCAAGAAACAAATATTGGATTGTCTATGTTTGCCACCAATCTTGTAACTTTGCTAAAGTGTTTTAATGTCTCCATTATTCTCGATACTGAGTTAATATCACCCTTGCAGAATAACATCAAGTCAAGTGAGTCAGCTTAGTATCTTTGCATATTGGATGAAATTTAAAATCTGGTAAGTCTACCATCTTCTTCAGAGCTCTAGACAAGTATTCCATAACCAAAATAAATAATAATGGTGACATGGGATCTCCTTGCCGCAACCCTCTTTTACCCTCAAAATATCCATGTCCTCTCTATTTACTTTAAGAGAAAATTTTGTTGATGTCATACATATCATTATCAACATAATAAAGTATGCTGGAAAACCATAACCATATAATGCCTCCTCTATGAACTCCCAGCTTACCATGTCATAAGCTTTTCGGAGACCAATTTTCATCATACATTTTGGGAATGTCTTCGTATTATAATTCCTTAGAGGATCATGGCATATCAAAATGTTATGTACTAAGGATATCTCTTTCACCAAAGCAGCTTGGTTCTTGTCTACCAGGCACCCAAGTACTTCCTTCCGTCTTTTGCATATCAACTTGGAGATGATTTTATATAGCACGTTATAACATGATATTGGTCTAAATTGACTGGCATTTTGAGGAACAGAGACCTTTGGGATCAAAGATATCAGTGTGACATTTATTTTGTTTTAGTAAATAGCCATTTTGAAAAAAATCCTTAATAGCTTGTGTGAGATCTTTTCCTATTATACTCGACGCTGCTTTGAAGAAGTCACTGCCATATCCATCAGGCCGAGGACTCTTATTCTTATCGATGCTGAATACTGCCCATTTCACATCCTCATCAGTAACTTGTTGCACCAGATCAATTTGTTGTTGTCTGGTCAGTTTTTCCCCATTTCTTAGAAAACTTTTGGTAGTAGTTTACCATTGAAAGAGCTATTACTTCAGAATCAGTTTGTAACACTCCATGTTCATCATCTCCAAGTCTCAACCATGTTACTCTACTCCTTTGTTGAATAAATTCCTCAGCCAAATACGAACTCTTCGTGAATTGTTGATATTTGATTTTTTTCCAGCTGTTGCAACTTTTCTATCTTCATTTGCCTCATTAACAATATTACTTGTGCATTTATTCAGCTGCTTTAGACTCCATTTCAACATCTTCAGTTTACTGACAATCTGAAACATCATATGGCCATCAATTTGTTGTTGCCACACCTCTGTCACCTTTGTTAAAAACTGCAGGTGATAGACCATGTATTACAATATTTGAATGCCATCTTTCCTTTTGTCTTAGTGTCGATTTGCCTAATGCTCACTAGACAATGATCACTGATCTCTTCCGGTAGAAATGTTGCTATATATGGTGGCATATCATCTAGCCATAATCTATTGACAAACACCCAATCTACCTTTGAGTTGATTCTTTGATTCCCTCTATCATTCCACGTATAGGTGCTTAACCTCCTTTTGCTTATTGGGGCTATTTAGGCCCTAACATTCCAACATAGTATACTGTCCATTCCCTTTGTTATGAATGGTATTTCCTCTCCTTTGTCCACTATCCGCTGCTTGAACCTGTCGATTTGGTTCATTCTCTTGCAGCACATGAAAAGTATTGGTTCCTGTTAGTTGAGTGTCTGAACTTTGAATCTTCCTTCTTGGACTTGTACACACTGGGGTAATCCATCCTTTTTTACTCTGCTCATTAGAATTAGAACCTCTTTGTCTTCTTGTAGCTGGCATAGTCTTTATGCTTTGTTCTCCAGGCCCAATCACTTCATTCTGTTTATCAACTTGATCTACTCTTATTGTCTGAATTTGGATTTGATCCTTCACTTGTTTACTATTCTATTAGACTCATGCTCCTTAGCCACATAGTCTTCTTCACCACTGGTAGTTCCCTGCCTCATCTTGTTCCCCGCTTCACTCGCTCCAGCTATTGGAGTGACATCCTCCAGTGTCCTGGTTCCATCTTCTGCATTCCTTGTGATTGTTTCCTGTGTTCCCTTCCTTCCATGCTTCGTTACTCCTTTGTTCTTTGATTCCTGCGCCATCAGTCCCTTCTGGGTTGGTTTCCGAGCTTGCTTTCCCATGGATAGCGCACATTACACTAACATTTCTTTTCTTTTATTGTTGTTACCATATTAATGCATTTCAATTATGAGAGGAGGTAAATTTTCTTATCCATTGTTGAGGGATATATATCTGTGTGTGTGTGCACGCGTTTGTATGTATGTTTGCATGTTTGTATGTATACTACTGTCCATTTCAGTGAGAATAGAGAGGAGTACAAATTCTTCCTTCTAATTCTTCTGCTTATACTTTCTGGTGTTCCTAGTTTTATATTAGAAGAACTTGTTGAATTTTGGGGATACATTTATATCGGGTGAAATATCTTTAAGGACAGTGTCTTTTGACACACCTCAAGCTATGAGAATTCCCTAAAAGTCTTCGTGATGAAGTACTTTCTTCTAGCTATCCAATAATTAATTGACCAAACCATGTTACATTATTGTTAAGTCTCTTTTAATATTTCATTGTCTTATTTGTTGACATCTAAGATTTGTTTTGTTAGATTTTGCATATGATACCTGATACTTTCTACCTTAATAGGTGACTATTGGAAACAAATGCGTAAAATATGTGTCATGGAACTATTGAGTGCAAAGAATGTCCGATCATTTAGCTCGATGAGACATGATGAAGTTGTTCATCTCATCGACTCTATACGATCATCTTCATCTTCTGGAGAGCTAGTTAATTTTAGAGAAAAGATGATTTGGTTTGTAAGTTCCATGATATGTAGATCAGCATTTGGGAAAGTACTAAAGGAGCAAGGCATATTTATAGAACTACTTAGAGAAATAATAAGATTAGCAGATCAAGGCTTTGATGTGGTTGACATCTTCCCTTCATACAAGTTTCTTCATGGTCTTGGAGGAGTGAAGAAAAAAATTCTAGATGTCCACCATAAAGTAGATAAATATTTTGAGGATGTCATCAATGAGCACAAGAAGAATTTTGCAACTCACAAGAATAGTGATGATGCATTAGGAGGTGGTGAAGACCTAATTGATGTCCTACTAAGACTTATGAAGGATACAAGTCTTCAATTTCCCATCACCAACAACAATGTCAAAGCTATTATTCTTGTAAGTATTGAATATTATGTTTGTTCTTACTTACACCAAGAATTTCTGGTTAATAATAATCTTTTGATGTGTAACAAAGCGATTTGCAAAATGCCTAGAGATAATGTCTCAGATGATCGCTCAACTAAGAATACTTCTTTTAGAAAGTCATTCAGCTTTGTTTTAAAACCTAAATATCATGACTCAACTTTTGAAGTTCCACATTTGTTGAAGATTTTCCATCTCTTGACAAGAGGGGTTAAATTCCCCAATGTTGATGTAAAAGTTACTCAATTATTGATACTTAGAAATTATCATTTAAATAATTAGTTGGGGTGATTTATTATGTGAAATACCAATAGTTGATTGATATATTTTTGGATTATAAAATAAAATCGAGTGACTTTGTAAGAGAATTACCCTTAGTTGTGTAACTGGCCATATGAGATAGTATCTCAAAAGTCTGGTGTAAAGTTAGTTAGACAAAAAAGTTAATTAGATGAAGAAAGAACAAGTGCAATACTTCCTTTGTGTCAATTTATATGACTTACTTTGACTTGACATAGAGTTTAAGAAAGAAGGACAGACTTTTGAAACTTGTTGTCTAAAATAAGTCATAGATTTTTGTGTGGCTAGAAATCATTTCATTAAGGGTAAAATGAGTATTTAAAAATTAAATTGTTACTAAATCTGGAAATGTATTATTCTTTTGGGGACTGACTAAAAAGAAAAGTAAGTCATATAAAGTTGGACAACTCTTTCCTGATTGTGCATTGGAAATAGCATGTATGTGTTTTTTTCATGTTAATTGCTTGGCAATAAATTGCAGGACATGTTTGTTGGTGGAACAGAAACTTCGTCAACAACAATTGTATGGGCTATGACTGAAATGATGAAAAATCCAAGTGTATTTGCCAAAGCTCAAGCTGAAGTGCGAGAAGCCTTTAGAGATAAAGTAAAGTTTGATAATTATAATGTCGAAGAGTTGAAATACTTAAAGTTAGTCATTAAAGAAACTCTAAGACTCCATCCACCAATTCCACTTTCGGGACCAAGAGAATGTAGGGAAGAGACAGACATAAACGGCTACACTATTCCTGTGAAGACCAAAGTTATGATTAATGTTTGGGCACTAGGAAGAGATCCAAAATATTGGGATGACGCAGAAAGCTTTAAGCCAGAGAGATTTGAGGAGAGTTCCATGGACTTTATAGGTAATAATTTTGAATTTCTTCCCTTTGGCGGTGGGAGGAGGGTTTGTCCCGGGATATCATTTGGTTTAGCTAATATTTATTTGTCATTGGCTCAATTACTTTATCATTTCGATTGGAAACTCCCAAATGGAATGGAGCCAAGTGACTTGGACTTGAGTGAATCGGATGGAATAACTGCCTCTAGAAAAAGTGATCTTTATTTGATTGCGACTCCTTATCAACCTTAATGGCATAAATTTTTTTAATGGTATCGAATAAGAATGTATCGTGACAGTTAGTCTCAAGGCTAGCTAGTGATCTATTGAATAAATGTCTTTATATGCAACAAATAAGTGTAATAAAACTTCATAGTTTATTGTTCCATTTTAATACCTTATTGACACGAAGATTTACGTATGATGCTCATGTAATTAGCATATCATATATTATATTATTTGTTGTAAAATATTAGCAATATAAAACAAGACATTTAACCAAGAAATATGGGAGAGAATACTTTCTTATTTCTTTCTTCTGTATTTTTTATTTTATTACTTACAAAATAATCATCGCTTATTTATATTGCAGAACTAGGTAATTAGCTTACGCTTTGCGCGGTAATAAGTAATTTAATTAAGTTTATATATATTAATGTTAAAATAAATAAAATACTCTAAAGTTATTAAGTTCTTTCTATATAGAAAATTTAGCATTATGAATATAGCTCAAAAACTTTTATTAATTTAATTTTGATAAAATCCTAGTTATCTTCAATTATATTTTTGGATTATAACGTTATTTTTCGATATAATTGGTTTTTCAATATACTGCTTGAACTCACAATCTTAAATATAAAATTACTATAATACCCCCAACTTAAAAGTCAATTTAGTATAATTTTTATATTTTGTATTATATTTATTTAATTATATTATATTGAAAGAAGATAATTTTTAACGTCTAAGGATTGTAACTTTTTCAAAAGGTTTTGTCATTTCCGAAGGATTGTGACTTTTTCGAAGAGTTATGACTTTTCCTAAGAGTTTTGACTTTTTTGAAGGGGTGTGACTTTTTTAAAGAGGTTATTATAATAACCCCAACTTAAAAATTAATTTAGTATATATTTTATTTTATATTATTTAATTATATTATATTATATTGAAAACAGATAATTCTTCACATTGAAGGATTGTGACTTTTCCAAGGAGTTGTGACTTTTTCGAAAAAAGTATTACTTTTTTGAGGAGTTGTAACTTTTTCGAAGGGTTGTGACTTTTCCGAAAGTTTGTGATTTTTTCAAAAAATTGTGACTTTTTCGAAGAGTTGTGGCTTTTTCGAACGATAGTGACTTTTTCAAAGGGTTGTGACTTTTTTTGAAGGGTTGTGTCTTTTCTAAAGAGATTAATTGAAGGATTGTTCTTTTTCGAAATGTTTAGAGTTTTTCAAGGAGTTGTCACTTTTTTGAATAATTGTGACTTTATCGAAGAGTTATGATTTTTTTGAATTCGAAGAGAAAATTAATACCTAATCATTGTTGAACTTAAAGAGTGAAGAATTGCCAACCTTTTTTGAAGGCAAGGACCTTAATGCTCGCCCAAATGTCAGATGCAATACCAAAGGTAGATGAAGAACAATATACGCGAGGTGATGAAGAAGTGCACAATTGATATTTCACCACAACTAAATTCCAATTAATATTCATAATTTTTTTTTTAAAATGGGGTGGGAATATGAAGTCAAAAAGGAAAAAATTAAACAAAGAAAGACACATTTGATGTTAGTTAATATTCTCTTGTGAAACATCATTTTTGAAGTGAATATGACTGTATGGGTCGTTTCCATACACCGATTGAGAAATTAGTATAGTGACTTTTGAGTTTTTCTCTATTTGAAAAAAATAAATTAATATCCTAAAAATATTTTTAGTAGTGTAAAATTAGAATAGGTGTTTTTTTACTATTTTCTTGGCAAGACTTTTTATTTTTTAATATAAATAAATTCCTTTTTTTCCTAAGAGTGCCACCTAAACGGGATGTCAATCCTCTTTTATATATGATATGATGTCTTCTCAAGTTACAAGAATTAAGTGGCCTTCATTCATTCAGTACATGAACTTCAAAAAGAATTATGGAGAGACATCCACATTAATGCATTTATAACATTATTATGTTATAGTTATAGTCTATTAAAAGTGGGAAGAATTTTAAGCAAAAGTTAGATTACGATTTTACCTCTAGCTAGATTCAAATTAAATGTTATAAATTATTTAATAAACTAAATATTATATAATAATAACAACAATAACAACAATATACTCAGTGAAATCCCACAAATGGGATCAGAATATGTTGTTGTACTAATAATAAATGATCCTATTAGTACATAAATCAACCAACATAAAATCTCTTAAATATGCATTCTTTATATTAAATTTCATGTTTTGAGTAAATTCATGTATGTTCTTGTATAAAGTCAAGTGAGACAACTAGGAAAAGATTAAAAGCTTAATTGTAAGATTCTTTTTTTTCTTTCTGTTATTAAAAAATATAAAGTCTAGTGAGACACTATCTAGTATTTGATCAATCTCATTTAAGACTTTTTTCATTCTTGAATAGTCTCCCCCCACACAAACAAACACACACAAAAAAATATAGAACTAATTAATAATATATCACCATCAATGTGTGTGTTTCTCACCACTATAAATATAGAACTTCAAGAAGTCTAAAATAATTCTCAGTTATTTGCATGATTATAAATTATTTCAGTAAGAATAATTTAAAATTTTAAAATTAAATTATTTATAATTATAATAAAATGACATTGTTTTAATTAAAACGAACTAAAAAATAGATTGTCACATAAAATAGTAGAGAGGAAATAACTTAAAAAGAGTAGCTTGCAAATATGTTCTTGTATGAAGTCAAGTGAGGCAACTGCAAAAGGTTTATATTTCTATGTTTAGCTATTCAAAGTTTTCTAGGTTTTTTGGCGAAACAAATTCACGTGTGTTGAAAAGTTAGATCATAATTTAAATGTTCGCATATTTCTACATTTAACTATTCAATAATTCTAACCATATTACTTCTTTTATATTATTTTATGTGACATTTTTTGACTTGCATGGTATTAAAAAAAAAATTTAGGTCTTGAACATATCGCACTGTACAAAGTAGTTTTAAGAGAGGAGAGTTGTCCGAATTTTAAGAGAGAAAATATGATATCATTTCATTTTTTTCCTTCCTCAGTGGCTCGAACTCACAACAATAATTTAAAGGTGAGGAATGTATATTATTAGAACAGTTTGATCTTGTCTATCACCATCTCTTTAACTACTAGCATTAGATTTTTTTTTTCATTCTTCTCTCACCACACACACAAAATATAGAACTTAGAATTAAGAATATTTCACCACCAATATGTCTCTCACCACTATAAATATAGAACTTTGAATAA
>JBCEWC010013683.1:0-14903 GCA_038996855.1 Solanum aculeatissimum
CCCCCCCCCCCCCCCCCCCCCCCCCCCCCCCCCCCCCCCCCCCCCCCCCCCCCCCCCCCCCCCCCCCCCCCAAAGAATAAAAAAATGTGGGTTCGGCGTGGTTTTTGTGAAAATTTGTTCATGGGTGGAGCAGGTCCGTAAAAAAGTAAAAATTTTGCAAAAACTTATGTGACCCCTTTGTTCAGTGTTGGAATGAGTCCGCGATGTAGACCTATCATAGACTTTTTTGATTTGTCTCTCTGGAGTTTCAAATGATATTTATTTTTTGACCGTCGGACCCTGAAAAAATTCTATTACCCCTGAGCAAGTGCTAAAACACCAAAACTTGTTAATTGGGCCATGTAAAATATAAAAATAATTGATAAAACAACAAAAACTAAAGAACTGACAAAATGAACCTCAAGGGGAATAGGTCCATGAGGACCTTTTTAGTTTGACACCTAATTTTTTTAACTATTAAAACTAAAAGTTAAAAATAAAACTCACGACATAATTAAAAATACCTCACCAAGAGTTGCCTCTCGTGTAGCGCCTGATTTAATGTCGCGACACAATGCAACATCAAAGATCACTCATAGGCCAACTCAATGACCTCCTCCTCGCGTTCAACATCATCACCATCATAGTGCTTCACCCTCTATCCATTTACCAAGAATGTAGATGTCTGGTTTCATTCCACAACTCAACAAAACCATGTGGCATCATGCTCACTACTTCAAATGGCCCACTCCATTTGGACCTCAGCTTACCCGAAAATAATTTCAATCTAGAATTAAAGAGAAGTACCTTTTGCCTAGGATCAAATGTACATCAGATAGTGTGTCGATCATGCCATCTCTTAGTTTTCTTCCTTGTATAACTTGGCATTCTCATATGCTTAAAGCCTGAATTCCTCCAACTCTTGAAATTGCTCCATACGCTTACGCCCTGCCAACTCTAGGTCTAAATGTAGCTTCTTTATAGCCTAGTATGCTTGATGATCCAACTCCATAGGCAGGTGGAAAGCCTTACCAAACACCATAAAATAAGGTGATGCACCAAATGGAGTCTTATACGCAGTTCTGTACGCACACAAAACCTCATCCTTGTGTCCAGTCTTTCCTTATAGAATTCACACTCTTTTGAAGGATTTGCTTTACTTCCATGTTGGACACTTCAACCTATTAGCTTGTTTGTGGGTGGTAAGCAGTGGCCACCTTATGCCTAACACCATATTTGGACAATAAGTTCTTCACTATTTGATTGATGAATTGTGCCCCTCCATCACTATTTATGGCTCTCGAAGTGCCAAATCTGGCAAAGATGCGCTTCTTCAAAAACTTGCTCACCACCTTAGAGTCATTGGTAGGAAAATCTATTGCCTCCACCCATTTGGAAACTTAGTCCACTATGACAAGAATATACTAGTTTTGAAAGGAGGGTGGGAATGGTCCCATGAAGTTCATCCCCCACACGTCAAAGATCTCCTCCTCAAGAATATTATTCAAAGGCATTTTATGTCTTCTTAGCATAGTCCCCTTTATCTGGTAGGCATTACACTTCCTAACAAATTCTGTAGCATCTTTAAACAAAGTAGGCCAAAAGAAATCGGATTGTAGTGTAATGACCCTCTGGGTTAGTTCTATATTTTTATGATTTTCTTCTAATTTGAGCTCATGTATAGTAACCTTGGACCTTTTATGACTTACTAGGGCTCTTGGAATGGCTATAGGTTGGTTTGGTTGTGAATTGAGTGAATTTCCGAGTTAACGAGGAGTTGTAACTGTAAAAATGAGATTTATGATAAAACCCTAGCAAACAACCTCGAAATGGGATTCTAATGATTCCATCAGTTATGGAGCGATTGATTTAGGCTAGGAGGGTGGTTGGTTCGAGGGCGGAGGGTCCCGATATGATTTTGAGCCAAAAGTTACAAAATGAGTTCAATTTAAAGCTAAAAGGAGTGTTTCTTTAAAACCTAGCTAAATGCTCTCAAAATAAAAATCTGATGGCATGGTTAGCTTTGGAACATAAAAAATTGTCTAAAACAACCCTTGGTTAGTTGACGGGGCCATTTGCTTGCGTTTTGACCCCCTCAGCTCTTTTAGCTAAAATTAGTCAAAAAGAAGTGAGACTCTCATTTTTTCATAGGGTGCTCCATTGGGAATTTTGACTGCACCGTTGGATTCACAACATCAAAATCTATATGGTTGCACTATTTATTTGTGTAAAATGAACATCAGACGACCTAGAAATGCCTCGGAAAGGTTTTCACAATAGATGGTACAACAACAGAAAACTTAACCCTGCGGAGGGTTAGGCGCGATAGTGGAAGGGCAGCAGGTGGAGCTCCTCATTCACAAAGAAGGGGCAACCTCTAAAGTTTTGCGTTCGCAGAGGCTAAGGGGTGACCTATATATATGTGTATCAACACTTCGCGAATAACCATTTTATCAAACTTCAAGCAAACATAACTTTTGCTCTAAAACTCTATTTTTGACGTTTCAAAAGCCCACATGACTCGAATTCTTGCAAAAAATATTGTGGTGGTGTTGGATTTTGGTGCGTATTTCGAGGTAAAAATATTGTTTTAACTGATTATGTTCTTAAAAAGTGTGTAAACTTTACATTTCAATATCTCAGTCGATTCTTGACGAAATTAAGTAAAATTTAAGTCTAAGTTGTTCTATGTTCCAAGAGGAACACTATGCTATGCTTGGATTTTGTTAAATTTAGCTGATTTCTATAAAACTTGACTGAGAAATTTTTGAAAGAAATATTTTTTTGGTAAAGAATTTAACCTTATTTTTAGCCATTTCTCGATCTTCTGGGGTCCGTTTTGGCTAAATTTCTGGCTGTAGACTCGGGGTGATGTGGGAAGGAGTTTTTGATGATTTGTTTGGGATTTCAGGCATGAACTCTATTTTTTAAAATTTTAGGTGCTATTAACATAATTTCACCCATTTACGTGAGGATGGGGTTATCTGTCATTATCTGAGGGAGGTGATGGTTATGAGCAGTTGGAAGGGTAGGGTTCTTGTCTTGAGGGATGGTATGACTTTAGAGGTCTAGATCTGGATAGACTAGAGAGGGCTGTCTATTCTTGTGCTCCGAGACCTAGATGATGCACCCTGCCATCTGTAGTCTTTGGTGACCACATCCGAGTGTTTGAGACCTAGGTGATGCACCCCCGATCCAAGTCTTTGGTGGCCATGTCTGAGTGTCTGGGGTTGGGTGTTGATTCTAAAGAGGTCCGAGCACCTATTGATGTTTTGGGTTTGGAACGTCGTTGGCTACATTTTAGGTCTGAGACATTGTTACTTGTTTAGAGAGATTCGACACATCTATTGCTTTGGGTCTAAGACCCTGTTGATTGTGATTAGGGATATTCTTTCTCCCGCAGGGGATTCGTCCTACCATTATGATGTTTTGGGTCGAAGACCTAGTTGTTATATGGTACTTTGGGTTGAGGACCTGGCTAATTACCCATGGATCCACTCACCTATACACACCCTGATTATGTATGGGTGTACTCTCTAGGCTTATGGGGGCTCAGGGGGAATTCAGGCTTAGATATTAGGGCCTTACACCCACGTATAGCTTGACCCCTTGATCATGTGATGTTAAAAGTTGGGTTTTGTGGTGATTCTATTGGGTTTAGTGATGATTCTGTTTGTTAGCTTGCGTGAAGTTGTACTTTTTGGGCTTATGGGGGACCAATTGGCATATAGGTGTAGATACGAGGGCCTTGCATTTGCATATAGCGCTATGCCTCAGTTTAGTGATAGTTATAGTATGGGCCTACTCAATCTTCATCTATCGGTAACATTGCACATCACCTTGGTTGGTTCAATTAGGGTTTGGAGACTTTCCAAATATTCTTACTCCTTGATCTGAGCTTGATTTATTGGATTTGTTGTAGCTATCTATATTTGAGCTTTCTATATAGGTAGGTGTCACAAGTCTCCTATGTACGAATTATCCTAGAACCCTAGAATATACAAGCTCCTTGTACTTTGTGTTCTATCCCCTGTTCATCTTTCAAATTCAAGGTAGACGACATGTTTATTTCAATATTGGCCACACATTGAAATAGTTATTAAAGAAATACAAGAGTAATTATATGAAAACCCATCAGTAAACCAAAGAAGAATAGCCTATAACATAGCCGTGTGGCTACAATCCTAGAATGTGGGGAATTAGTCACTCATTGGTTGAATCACAAAAATAAATATCTTCAGGAACATTCAATGAATGAAGTTAAAGAAATAAAAGGACATAATTTAGCCCTAGAATAGTGTTCTTCGTCCTTGTCTTCTGTCCCATCTAAAGAATGATAATAATAATGTTCTATAAATTACATCTAAAGCATTTAAACCCCATTTTGTGACCCTTTTCCACTTAAATGCAATGTCCGCGATACAAACTAGCTTGATCACTGTGTATTTTACACCTTTAGCTTTTTGGTTTTGAACTACGATCATCCCAGTCTGCGACGCGGATTGGGTTCATCACAGTGCATTTTGCACTTTTTCTTTCGACCATATTTGAACTATCATCAAGCACCTCCACGATGCAGAGGTGTTCCCTCTTAGTGCAATTTGGCTCTTCTTTGCTCTATTACTCTAGTTGTACTTCCTCTTGTTTCATGGTAATGGATTTGAACCTTCATTTTTGCCTAAAGTTTTGCAAACACAACAAAAAAGTGCTTCCCGATCAAGGTTAGCTAAAAATAATAAAGTGACAGTGAAAATCACCTAGACTCTACGAATTTGTCCCAGAGCTATGCTACAAATATGGATAAATTTAGCTGTTAGACGCATAAACACGCCTAAAATAACCTGTGAGTAATAACGAGAAGAAAGACAACATGCAAAACTTCGGATGGGAGATTGATGGCCCAAAGTTGAAGAATATGGAAGGTTGGGTTCATGATGGCTTCCAGAGACATCTTGAGAAGTGGAAGAGGCAAGGTAGAATTAGGAAATGTAGGGTTTATTTATGGTTAAGTTTAGGACATCAAGTAGAAGGGCTTTGAACTGGTATGGGCTCAAAGAAACAATGTTTGTCTGCTTGGTTCTTTTAATTGAATAAAAGACCCATTGAGTCATATTTATTTATTTTTCTAAAAACTACGCATAAAGAAATACTGAATACTCCATTTTTGAAGAAAAAAAAGACATAATAAATAACATGTAAATACGAAATCAACATGCATAGATCCAACTCAACACTTAGAATTCACAGATGATTGAACCAAACAAAACACTATAAAATGCATAGATTGAAGTCACGATGCAATTGATATGATGATGATTGGCGCTCAGGAGTGGAGAATAATTGAATTTTCCGTACGCTAGCACGAAATAAGATGTCATCAACATGCTATAATGCCATCACTCCAAAATTAAATTAAATCCCATCAAGATATAACCATATGAAATATCACTCCAACTGCAGTCATTAATAATCATATGAACCATCACATAATATATATAAGCAAGGGTGTTTATATATAAACACGAATTATAAGCTATACATAATGTAAGAAATGAATTCATACACTTAGTTATCACAAAGTATGTAACATGTTCTAAGTAATGTTTAAGCATGCAAATCAATAATACATGAACCATTATAATTTAGTCAAGGCATGCTAAACAATTTAAAATACAGTAAAAGATTTTATATAATAGCCTATGTACCCCGACATGAAACTCCCATCCTATTTTTATGCGTGCTCCTCAGCTTACGTATACAATATTCTTTATCCTCAATCTATTTTAAGTTACTGAATTAAAAAATGTTTCATTATTAGACTTAATTTACCTTTATCATGCTAAAGCTTTGATCTTCTGAAAACTTTACTCTATTTGAATTCTTCAAATGAGTTCAATATATTATTTAAGAAGTTCAATGATATACATATTGCAAAATAAAATAATCGAATAAAAAGTCAATTCAAAATGTCAAATCCTAACATTGTGATCAAAATGTCAAATCCTAACATTGTGATCATATCTAAATTTTTAACTCAAAACGACTTTGAATCAATATTTAAATTACCCAAAATCATCTATCCGCTTTATAATTTTAGGACAAAAATCCCAAAGTTTCATCTTTGGTTTCATGTTCAATGACAAATCTAATATAATGTTAGATTCATAAAATAATTATAATTTTGCATTAAAATCACCTACTCCAAGTTTAATTTGTGGGTGAAAATCAAGGTAAGAACCTCCTAAATTCTAGTATCACATTCACATATCTAAAAATGAAAGAAAATGAATTTATCTTGTGAGAACTATGATTTACGCATGAATAGAACTCCTACCCCTTCCATTTGTGATTTACATACTATCTATGAATATTGAAATTGGTTAATCAGTTGGTGGATTATGTAGTTATTAGATTGTTAGTTAGGCAATTCAACTAATTAATCGGCTGTCAGATTTGGTTAGAAAATTAGTTAGCCAGTTAGCGAAGTGGATTAGTTGTATATATACATATAACCATTCCATTACCGATCAATGAAAATCAAATTTTCTCTCTGCAAATTTCTTTATGGCATTAGTGCTTTCTGAATCTTGAATTGATTTAGCACGATCCTGCTATGATTGAATTCAAATTAAAATTTTTGTTCACTCTCTGAAGAAGCAAAGTGGAACAATAGAGAGTTCTGCAACTGGGCAAGAAGCAAGGGCGTAGCAGCTGCGCGAAAGCCTAAGCCTTAGCTGATATTAACACTAGTGCAAGGATAGCAGAGGCTCCATGGAGACACTTGATAAGATTGAACAAAAGCAAAATCATCCACTCTATCTCCATAATTTTGAAACTCCTGGGTGTGTTCTCATCACCGTGCAACTCATAGGGATGGAGAATTATTCTCTATGGAGTAAATCCATGTTGATTAACCTTTGAGCCAAAGGTAAGCCTGGGTTCGTTCTAGGAACATGCAAGAAGGGTGGTTATAAAGGGGAGCTGGAGATGGGAAAAGTGTAATGTTTTCATACTAGCATAGATCATGAACACTGTATCAAAGGAATTACTTAGTGGGATTGTTTATGCATCATATACAACCATGGTATGGGAAGATCTAAAGGAAATCCTAGTGTTGGGAAGGCATATGCAATGATAATGGCAGATGAAGGGTAGAGAATGACTGCGAGTTCACATACAAAGGGAGGCATTTTAGAACCAACTGCATTATATGGAGGGAAAGGAAATTTTTCAAAGAAGTTTCAGTTTAAGAAGAAAAATTGGGATCAAATATGTGAACACAACTCCAGGGTCATATTAATAAGGACTACTATAGGTTAATTGGTTACCCTCCTGAGTAACCAACCAAGTTAACCAGATACAAAATAATAAGAAACAAGATATGGTGAATCATGTAACTTTCAACAGGAATGAGATAGGTTTAGTAGATAATTTGCGTCTATAGTGTTAGAAAATGAGATTTTCCTAGATAGTCTTTAGTTTAATACTTTTCTTTTGAATATTTTGTTTAGTTTGAAAGGAATGGTTGTCCCTATTTCATGAAATGTGTTTTGTAAGAAAGTATAATAGTAGTTGGATAGGTATGACCCTTTATTTACTTTTGAAAAATTTATATAGCTATATGTATGGATGTCTTTTGATATATGAAGAATGAAATATGAATGTCTTTTGATATATGAAGAATGAATGAAAACTCCTGCTAAACCTTCCTTTTTTCTCAAAAATTTTTAAATTCCAATAGTGGTATTAGAACCCTTCTTCTTGAGGATCTGTGAAGGCAAAAGGTATGGTTTTTTCTGGTTCTTTTGAGGTAAGAACTGAGCAGCAGTAACATGGCATCCAATAGCTTCTTTAGTACAGACCCTCCTATGTTTACAGGAGAAAATTATCACATATGGGTGATTAAGATGAAGGTTTATCTCAAAGCTCTTAGTTTAGGGAAAATAATTGAAAGTGAAGATGATCCTCTTCCACTTGGACCAAATCCAACAGTTGCACAAATGAAGATTTATGAAGATGCGAAGTCAAGAAAACCAAAGGCCCTCACATGTCTGCATTCAACACTTTCAAATGTGATTTTTACAAGAATAATGACTTCTTAAACACCTAAAGAAGCATGGGAGAAGCCAAAAGAGGAGTTCGATGGAAGTGATCGAGCGAAGACCGTCAAACTCTTGACTCTCAAAAGAGAATTTGAGATGTTAAGGATGAAAGAAGGAGACACTGTGAAAGAGAATTCTACCAAACTTCTGGAGATTGTAAATAAAATAAGGTTGTTTGGTGAAACCTTTCCAGATTCAAAGGTGGTGAAGAAGATGATGATAAGCTTTCCAGCAAAGTTTGAGTCCAAGATTTCAGCAATAGACGAATCTTGTGATCTGAAGACTCTATCTGTAGCGGAATTGATCAACAAGTTTCAAGCTCAAGAACAACGATCAAGTATAAGAGATGATGAAGTAGCCAAAGTGGCATTTCAGGCGCAACATAAAGGCAAGCAGCCTGTGAAGGACAATAGAAGGAGATAAACTAGCAAAAGAAAAAACATGAAAAGAATCTTCAAATAAAGGGATGTTTCCACCTTGCAGCCTCTATAAAAGAACCAATCATCAAGAAAAGGACTATTGATTCAAAGGAAAGCCATCAATTTAGTGTAGATTCTATAGAAAGATGAGTCATATTGAGAAGAACTGCAGGGTCAACCACAAGAGCTCCTTGTGCAACGGGCAAATTTTGTTGAGAAGTCGAAAAAGGAAGAAGAAAGCTTATTTATGGCTTCTCATGAAGAAGACACAACCAAAAAATCTTCCTGGTTAATAAACAGTGGATGTAAAAGCCATATGTCACACAATGAGCTCTTGTTTTATACACTTGACAAGTCTTTCAAAGCTAAAGTTAGGATGGGAAATAGTGAAATTGTAGATACACATGGAAAGGGTTCAGTTGCCTTTCAAACTACACAAGGTACAAAGTTTATACATGATGTATTGTATGTCCCTTCTTTAGCATGTAACTTGTTAAGTGTGGCTCAAATGATGTCTAAAGGCTATTCCTTATTTTTTAAGGGCAAACATTATTTGGTTTTTGACTCTGAAGATAGTCTGATTGTTACAGTAGAAATGGTGGATAAAACTTTTCCTTTAGATGGGAAGTTTGATAGTGCAAATTTTACAAGTATGGATGAGTCATGGTTGTGACACAAAGGATATGGTCATTTGAACTATGCTACCTTAATGTATATGTATGAAAAGGGCTTGACTAAGGATTTGCCAAAGATTTCACTATCTAAAGAGGTTTGTGAATCATGTCAGATGGGTAAGGTACACAGGAAAGCTTTTCCCAAAAATACTACCTGGAGGGCAACCAAAAAACTTGATCTCATTCACAGTGATGTGTGTGGACCTATGTAGATATCATCTTTAGAACATAATAAATATTTTATTCTATTTATTTATGACCTAACAAGGATGACATGGGTGTATTTTCTAAGAAAAAGTCTCAAGTATTTTTAGTTTTTAAAAAATTCAAAGCTTTTAGGGAAAGGCAAAGTGGTTGTAAGCTAAAGGCCTTGATGTCGGACAATGGTGGTGAATACATTTCAAATGAGTTCAATAAGTATTGTGAAGATATGGGGATTGATCACAAGTTGACAGTAAGCTATTCACCCGAACAAAATAGAGTCTCGGAGAGGAAGAACAAGAAATATTTTGAAATGGCTAGATGTTTATTGCTTGAAAAGAAACTACCACAAAGCTTTTGGGCTGAAACTGCTTCTACTTCAGTGTATCTCTTAAATAGGCCGCCAACTAAAGCTATGGCTGAAAGGACTCCTATTGAGGCATGAAGTGGAATGCAACCACCTGCCAAACATTTAAAAGTTTTTGGTTCAATATGCTATTCTCATGTCCCTTTAGTCAAAAGAAGCAAACTTGAAACGAAAGGTGAATTGGGAATCTTTATAGGCTATTCATCATAAGCCAAAGGTTACAGAGTTTTCAACTTGCAAACAGAAACTATTTCCATTAGAAGAGATGTAGTAGTGGATGAGAATGCTTATTGGAACTGGATAAGGAGCAAATTGAGAAAGATAATGCAGGTTTTCATAATTTGCACTTGATGCCTGAAGTCCAGTCATTTGGTTCTGAAAATCTGAAAGAAAATGATGAATCAGACTAGGAATCCTCCCCTGATTCGCCAATTTTTTGAAGACAAGGTCTCTTTCTGAGATATACAAAAGATGTAATGTTGAAATGTCAGAACCAAATAGCTATCAAGAAGCATCAAGATATGAAGTTTGGATTGAAGCCATGAAGGAGGAGATTGGTATAATAGAGAAGAATAACACATGAAAGCTAGTTGATAAACCCAAAGATAGAAATGTAACAGGGGTGAAATGGGTAGAAATGTAACAGGGGTGAAATGGGTTTATCAAACCAAGATTAAACCAAATGGTTCAGTTTATAAATACAAGGCATGACTTGTTGTAAAAGGTTATGCGCAAGTGGAAGGTCTGGATTATGGATACACATTTGCACCTGTGGCGCGACATGATACAATAAGGCTTCTATTTGCTTTGACAACTCAATCAAATTGGAAGTTGTATCATCTGGATGTGAAATCAACATTCTTAAATGGATAATTGCTGGAGGAGATTTATATCGATCAACCAGAAGGCTTTCAAGTTAAAAGAATGGAGGCTAAAGTCTACAGACTTCATAAGACATTGTATGGGTTAAAGCAGGCTCCTCGAGCATGGTACTGTAAGATTGATGATCATCTCATTTATTGTGGCTTCAAGAGAAGTGAAAATGAAGCCACTTTATATGTGAAGAAGGCTAAAAAAGGAGATGTGCTTGTGGTGTCACTCTATGTTGATGATCTTCTGTTAAAAGGAAGCAATGAAGCTATGATGAATCCGTTTAAGCAAGAATTTTAGACCAAGTTTGAAATTTCAAATTTGGGTGAAATGGATTACTTTTTGGGAATGGAGATTCATCAAGCTACTAATGGAATCTTCATCTCATAGAGGAAATATGCATGGGATATTCTTAGAAGGTTCAAGATAGAGAGGTGCAAGCCTGTATCGACCCCACTAATTCACAATGAAAAGATTTCAAAGTTTAAAGGAGGGGATAGGGTTGATCCTGCAGTTTATAGAAGTCTAATAGGTAGTTTGTTGTATTTGACAACAACGAGACCTGATCTCTTGTTCGCAGTAAGCCTTTTGTCGAGGTTTATGCATGCTCCAAGTCAAGTTCATCTTGGTGTCATTAAGCGAATATTGAGATATATAAAGGGAACTGCTGATTATGGTATTTGGTTTAGAAAGGAAGATCAAGGGAAACTCATGGGTTATTCGGATAGTGATTGGGCAGGAAACGTTGATGACATGAAAAATACTTCTCGATATGCTTTTACACTTGGTTCATGAATTTTTTCATGGAATTCAAAGAAGGAAGTGGCAGTAGTTCAATCTTTTATAGAAGCAGAATACATAGCCGTTGCTGGTGCAACTAAATAGGCTCTATGGTTAAGAAAGAATCTACGCGATTTGGAGTAAAATGATATTGAAGCTACTATCATTAAGGTTGACAACAAGTTAGCAATATTTAGGGCCAAAAATCTAGTCCAGCATGGTCGTAGTAAGCATATAAATTTGAAGTTTCACGCTATCAGGCAAGTAGAGAAGGATGACGAAGTTAATCTTGTTCATTGCAACTCAGATCAGCAGATTGCCGACATCATGACCAAGGCTCTTCCTAAAGAGAAATTTGAAGTTCTAAGGGCTAAGTTGGGAGTATCCAAGAAAAATCTCAAGGAGGAGTGTTAAAAATGAGATTTTCTTAGATAATCTTTAGTTTAATATTTTTCTTTTGAATATTTTATTTAGTTTGAAAGGAATGGTTGTCCCTATTTCATGGAATGTGTTTTGTAAAAAAGTACAATAGTAGTTAGATAGGTATAACCCTTTGCTTACTTTTGAAAAGCTTATATAGCTATATGTATGGATGCCTTTTGATATATGAAGAATGAATGAAAGCTCCTGCTGAACCTTCCTTTTTTTCTCAAAAGTTTTAAAATTCCAACTTATAGTCAAAGAGAAGAACATTGAGGCTGTTATTGCACTAAATACTTAGCCCACATTCACTCTAAGATAGTACAACAAGATCATTCAAATGATGGACAAGGAAGAATCAAGTTCAAGTTCAAGAGGTGCACTGGAAAACATCACAAATATGGTAGGTATAATCACCACTCCCAACGTTTTATCTGTAACTAATAATGAAACAGCCTAAACTAAGAAAGAAGGTTGGATAGTAGATTCAGGAGCTACTTGTCATATGAAATATAAACTAAATAAGCTGAGTTATGCGTCTAGTTACATTGGAAGAAAGGTGCATTTACCTAATGATGATGCTACATCAGTATCATATACTGGTTATTGTAACACATCAGGTGGTGATGTATTGGATAACATATTAGTACTACCTGCATTCAAGTATAATTTGCTTTCTGAGTTTTTATCCTTCACAACCTCTTCAATGGGAAGGTGAAGGGGATTTATAAGGAGATTGGTGGACTATACTACTTTCTTACTCAAATCCCATGTGAGAAAGACAAGAATAATGAGACGATGTTTATGGCACAATGTTCCAGTATACAAAAGCTATCGTGGCATAATAGGTTTGGTCATCCTTCAATAAAGGTTCTACAACATTTGTTTTTAGATAAGAAATACATTGACATTAGGAAGTGTAATAAGTGTTCAATTAGTTCTCTTGAAAAGAAAACCATATTATCTTTTCAACTAAGCATGTTTAGGGCTATTACTATTTTTGATTTGATTCATCTAGATATTTAGGGATCATATAGAATTCTAACTCAAAATGGATGTAGATTCTTCTTAACCATAGTTGATGACAATTCAAGAATGACTTGGTTGTACTTGATTAATATTAAAAGTGATGTGTTTCTAGTGTTAAAGTCCTTTTTGTCTCTTGTTCAAATCAATTGAATAAATATGCTAAAAGGATAAGAACTGACCATGGCACAGAAGTTTTTAACAATAATGAATATGGTGATTTGTTTAAGTCACTTAGTACTATTCATGAAAGCACCTACCCATGTACTCCACAACAAAATAGAGTAGTGGAAAGAAAACATTGGCATATACTTGAAGTAGCTGGAGCACTCATATTTCAAGGCAACATTCCTATTAGATTTTACAGAGAATATATATTGGTTGTTGTTTACTTGATTAACAGGTTGCCTACTAAAGTGTTGAAAGGCCAAACTCCATATGAGAAGTTCCATAGACATAAAACAACTCTTGATCAATTCAGAACCATAGGGTATTTATGTTATGCAACCAAAATGGTAAAGCCAAATAAGTTTTCTCCCAGAGCTGAAGCATGTGTATTGATGGGGTATTCAACAACTCAAAAAGGATACCTACTATATAGTTTGTATCAACAAAAGTTCATAGTCAATAGAAACGTTATTTTCAAAGAGTATGTATTTCCTTTCCAACACACAACCAACACATAAAGGCCAGTATTTCGATTTGAATTTCCAAATAATTTTTATATGTTTGAAGAAGATGAATAATTATTTATACCTGCTGTTATTGAGAAAAATAATGATCTGGATAGTTCTCCTATGCCTATGGAAGATACCTTGGCTGAGTTGCCCATTCATTCTGAAGAAGATATCACTCGCAAAAGTAATACTATTAATAATAGAGTGGAGATAACACCTGTAGATACTGGAGATGATTCAACAAATGATATCATTGCAAACGATAGTCATATGATTGATTATACGGTGAATAAAAAAGGAGGGTCTAGGCAATCATCCAAGATCACTCATCCTCCAATACGGATGAAGGATTATGTTACTCAAGTATCAAAGATACATCCCTAATTCCAAAGTAACTATATATCATATGACAGTGTGTCTACGCAATGCAGAGCTTACTTATCCAAGTTTTCTACAGAAATTGAGCCTAAAACTTATGAAGAAGAAGTTAAGGAAAAACGATGGGTGCATGCCATGCAAGAACTTTAGAAGAAAATGGGACTTGGGAGATAGTTCATCCACTAAAAGTGATGGAATGCACGTTTCCACAGAGTGTCTGGGGACCTGGTCCCTTGTCAGAATAACAGTCAATAAAAAACAATGAAAATAGTAAAGAAGCAATGTAAAATCACATAAGCTATTTTACGTGGAAAATCCCTTTCTCAAGAGAGGAGAAAACCACGACCTGTACTCACAGGATTTCAATCAAACTCCATTAACCTCAAAGGAGCAAATGGTTTGATTACAAACTCTTGCAATCAAGGAATTTATCTCTAAATCTATACCCCCTCAAGTGATAACTCTACCATAGGTTCGAGTAACTAAGTAGCTACTCTACTACCCACTAAATCGACTAACTCTAGCCAACTTAGACTTCAACACTCACCATAGCTAACTCTAGCGATGAACTCAACAATGAAGAACAATGGCTAGCTGATTATCACATACCTTTATAGACTTGGAATCGATTTACAAGATACACTCAATAAGAACAATGAAGTACACAAAGTAAAAACAACTCTAATTTTTCTAAGTGTACTACTCGAGAGTCTCACCAAGAACAATCACTCAATGAGTGTAGAAACTCTCAATCTTTCTTCTCAAGAAAGGTTGGATATATATACCCAACATCAACAATATTTGGAGCAACTTTATTGGCTAGACAACTGCTGCAGAGCAAGCAGATGCACACTAACAAATAACAGACTTTCGGTGTACTGTTTGTCGAGTGTCACTTTCAGGTACACGACACTCATGGGATCAAATACTTTATCTTTCCTATGGTTTTTTAAATCATCAAAACTTCATAATAGCATTTCCTCCCCCCCCCCCCCCTCTTGATAATGACA
>JBCEWC010013684.1:0-14902 GCA_038996855.1 Solanum aculeatissimum
TAGTATATTGTTATACTACTCCTTTGGCTACGTGCAAATCTTTTCATATATTGTCCCCTTGTCATGTTGCTTGGTCACACTTTAATTGTCATATGCATTGTATGCCCGCATACTTAGTACTTCTTTTGTGCTAACCCATATTCTTTTCTACATGTCCTAACCATGTAGAGACCGAGGGTGATTATTACATTCTACCGGACGACGCTTGATACTCTATTGAAGACTTGATAGTGGTGAGCCCTTTTGTTCGAGGGAAATAGCCACCGTCTATTCTAGCCTTTATGTTATGTTATCTATTCTATTATGTCTTGAGGGCGAGTATCAAACTTGTCGAGGCCCCGCTCATCTATGTAGAGGCATTGTTGGACAAATCTGTACTCTTGTACATTTGACTTGTATGTTAAACCTTTAACTATATTATATGATGTTATTTGGCCTGGGTTATGATCATGTATCTCTCTCTTATTATGCTTATGGGAACTTGGACTATCAGTATTGATTATAAGGACTGTTATCTATCATGTCCATGTCATGCATGTTGGGGATTGATTGACTATGTGTTATGTGCAAGCATGTTTATCCCATTCCCCAATTGTACCCATAGCTTGAGTCACAAGCCCCTAAACCCTTAGAGCTTATGTGCTACATGTTTTAGCTTCCGCGTTTCCGAATCGATGATGAGTGTAATGGTTTTATGATGGCTTGATCGAGGGTCTTCGGGTCCTCTTTTGCCATGTCACATCTAGGCCCCCTATCCGGGTCGTGACAATTTGGTTATGTAATACTATGCTATTTAGCTTTGAATATGAAAATGATCTCTTATCATGCTCATGACTTGTATGTTGTGAATTGTGAATGACTATGTGCTTATATGGAACATCATATAATCCCGGTGTGCCTCATAGTGGAATCCTGCTTACCCATCCCCTTAGAGATAATTGATATGTGTTATGTGAATACATGTTTGTCCCATCCCTGATATCATCCCCATAGCTTGAGTCCCAAGTCCCAAATCCCTTAGAGCTTATATGTTATGTGTTTAGATTCTGTGCTTCCAAACCAATGATGTGTGCAACGATGCTATGATGGCTTGATCGAGGACTTTCGGGTTCTCCTTCACCATATCACATCTAGGCCCCTATCCAGTTCGTGACATGCATGTGTATGGCATACCTGTATACTTAGTGCATTATATGTTCCAACTCATACTCTTTGTCTACATGTTCTAACCATGTAGGGACCGGAGGTGAGTTCCATCCACCGTTGGACGACTAGTGAAGACTTTGAAGTGTTGCTTGTGGTGAGCTCTATACTGCAAGGGCAATACTCGATTTCACCTACCTTATGTCTTTAGTTTATGTTCTTTTATCTTATGATTTGAGGGTGAGACCGGATTATGTCAAGGCCCCATCTCGTCTTATGTAGAGGCATTATTGGACATATCGAACTCTATTGTACGTTATGTTATGTGTTGATTGCAATGATATGATTATCTATGTTTGACGATGGTTATGATGTTATTCTTTCATTTTCGCTTATGATATTGTGATGGTTGGTTGTGAATGTTCTTATGTGGAAAGTCCCAAACCCTTCTTACCCCCATTGCTTGAATCATACTTACCCTCCCCCTAGAACATAATTATTACGTGCTATGTGATTCATCTTAATCCCATTCCCGGCAACATCCCCATAGCTTGAGTCCAAAGCCCTGGAATCCCCTAGACTTTCGTGATACTTGTTAATTTATGCGCTTCCGAATTGATGATTTGTGTAATGATGCTATAATGGCTTGATCGAGGACTCTCGGGTTCTTCTTCTCCATGTCAAATATAGGCCCAACTTTCTTGTCATGACAAAGATGGTATCAGATCCCTAGGTTTGTAATGATCCTCGGAGTCTAACATGTCACATCAATTAGAGTCTTGTTCATAGGTGTAATGCGCGCCATACCTATGAGTGAGAGGCTATGACGATGTTTTAGGAATTTTCTCACTTCATTGTCCCTTTTGTCGTATTGTGTACTGTTTATAAGGTTTCCTAAATATTGGTGTTCTTGTCGGTCTTTTAGAAGATGCCTCCCAGAAGAGCTCGCCTCCACGGACAGGTTCCTGCACATGAGAAACAAGCCCCTCGTGAGCCTGTGGAGGAATAAGTGACTCACGCCAAATTTCAGAACGTGGTGGCCATGTTGTCCCAGGCGGTAGCTAACCAAGCCCAACCGACTAATTCCACGAATGGTGGCACTCCAGCCTCTAGGGTGAGGGACTTCACTCGGATGAACCCCCCTGAATTCCTTGGTTGAAAGGTTGATGAGGATGCCCAGGAGTTCATTAATGAGCTCAAGAAGGTGATAACTATTGTGGGCGTCAATTCTGAGGAAAACGTTGAGTTGGTTGTGTATTAGTTGAAGGATGTAGCTCAAGTGTGGTACAATCAGTGGTTGGTGGAAAGGACTGAAGATGTTAAGGTTGGTTAGGAGGAGTTCGAGACGGCTTTCCTGGACTGTTTCTTTCCCTTTGAACTTTGGGAAGCCAAGATGACTGAATTTATCAACCTTATGGGCGTCCATTCTGAGGAAAAGTTGAGTTGGTTGCGTATTAGTTGAATGATGTAGCTCAAGTATGGTACAATCAACGGTTGGTGGAAAGAACTGAAGATGTTAAGGTTGTTTGGGAGGAGTTCAAGATGGCTTTCCTGGACTGTTTCTTTCCCTTTGAACTTTGGGAAGCCAAGATGACTGAATTTATCAACCTTTGACAAGGTAGCATATCTGTGAGGGATTATTCCTTCAAGTTCACCAAGCTCTCAAAGTATGCTCCCATGCTAGTAGTTGATCCCCGTGCAAGGATGCACAAATTCATTTATAGTGTCTCTGACTTGGTTGTGAAGGAGTATCGTACTGCCATGCTCATTCGAGATATGGACATCTCTAGGCTTATGACTTATGCTAAACAGATTGAGGATGAAAAGCTCAAGGAGTGGAGGGTGCACGACTCCAAAAGGGCCCGGTATAATGGTGGATTCTCTAATTCTAAGGGTTGTGGCATATTTGGCCGATTCCAACAAGGTCAGGGTTCAAATATAAAGATTGCTAACCAAAGGATGTCTCCTCCTAAGGTACAAGTTGGGGGTGATCAATTAGCTCCCCGTTGTGGTCATTGTGGGGGAAATTATTTGAGCGAGTGTAGGAAGGCTTCGAGTGTTTGTTTTGGGTGTAAAAGAATGGAATACAAGATTTTTGACTGTCCAAAGAACACAAAGAAAGATCAAGTGGCTCAAGGTGGTCAGGGACAGCCGAAATCTCAAGTGGGTGGTGCTCCCAGGAACAATAGGTTCTATGCTTTTCATGCTCGACAGGAGGTGGATGAGGCTCTGGACGTCGTGACTGGTATGTTAAAAGTCTTTGATTTTGATGTTTATGCTTTACTTGATCCGGGTGCAAATTTATCTTTTGTGACTCCTCTGTTGGCTGTTAAATTTGGTGTGACTTCTGAAACTCGGTGGGAACCTTATTCGGTATATACTCCCATGGGTGAGTCTATCATTGCCTAGAAAGTATATCGGGGTTGTCCTATTTCTATTCTGCATAAAGTTTTCCCCGGTGACCTTGAGAGCTTGAGATGTATGACTTCGACTTTATTCTTGGGATGGATTGGTTGCATGCCTCATATGCCTCAGTTGATTGTAGAACTAGGCAACTCAAATTCCAAGTTCCTAATGAGCCTATATTAGAGTGGAAGGGTAGTGATTCTGCGGTTAGGGGTCGGTTTATTTCCTACCTCAAGGCCCAAAGATTGATTTGCAAGGGATGCATCTATCATATTGTAAGGGTTAGAGACGTGGAGGGTGAGTCACCTATTCTTGAATTAGTTCTGGTGGTTAATGAATTTCTCGATGTGTTTCTCGAAGACTTGCCCAGCATTCCTCCTGATAGAGAAGTGGATTTTGGCATAGATCTCCTTCCGGATACTCAGCCTATTTTGTATCCCTCCTTACCGTATGGCTTCGGCCGAACTAAAGGAGCTGAAGGGTTATTTGAAGGACTTGTTGGAGAAGGGTTACATTAGATCGAGTATTTCACCTTGGGGTGCTCCCATACTGTTTGTGAGAAAGAAGGATGGTTCACTCCAAATGTGCATTGATTATCGACAATTAAATAAGGTGACCATCAAGAATAGATACCCGTTGCCCAAAATTGATGACTTGTTTGATCAACTCTAAGGGTCCACTCATTTCTCTAAAATAGATCTTTGTTCGGGTAAAATCAGTTAAAGGTATGGGAGTGTGACATTCCTAAGATGGCTTTCTGGACTCATTATGGGCATTTTGAATTTGTGGTGATGCCGTTTGGTTTAACCAATGCTCCGGCAGTGTTTGTGGATCGCATGAATTGGGTATTCAAGTCATTCCTTGAAAGTTTTGTGGTGGTATTCATTGATGACATCCTGATTTACTCCCGAAGTGAGCGGGAGCATACGGATCACTTGAGGTTGGTGCTTCAAACCTTGAGGGAGAAGCAGTTGTTCGCCAAGTTTAGAAAGTGTGAGTTTTGGTTGGAAGAGGTTGCATTCCTCGGCCATGTGGTTTCACGTGATGGCATTAAAGTTGATCCTAAGAATATCGAAGCAGTAAAGGATTGGCCTAGACCTTTGACTCCCTCAAATATTCGAAGTTTCCTTGGGTTGGTCGGTTACTATCAGAGATTTGTCAAAGGGTTTTCTTCCATTGCATCCCCGTTGACTAAGTTGACTCAGAAGAAGGCTAAGTTTGTGTGGTCAAGTGAGTGTGAGAAGAGTTTTTAGACCTTGAAGGATTGGCTCACATTGGCTCTTGTCTTGACCTTGCCCAATGGGTTGGATGGGTTTGGGGTATATTATGATGCTTCACGAGTTGGGTTAGGGTGTGTACTTATGCAACATGGTAAAGTAATAGGTTATGTGTCTCGGCAATTGAAGGTGCATGAGCAAAATTATCTGACCCATGACCTTGAGTTGGCGGCAGTGGTGTTTGCACTAAAGATTTGGAGACATTATGTATATGGGGTTCACGTGGATGTATTCACCGATCACAATAGTTTGTAATACGTGTTCACCCAAAGGGATCTTAACTTTAGACAAAGGAGATGGTTGGAACATCTCAAGTACTATGACATGAGTGTCCTTTATCATCTTGGCAAGGCAAATGTCATGGCAGACGCCCTTAGTAGACTATCTATGGGAAGTGTGTCACATGTGGACGAAGGAAAAAAGGAGATAGTAAGGGACATGCACCATTTGTCTAGATTGGTTGGTTGGTTGACTGACTCGAAAAATGGTGGTGTCCTTGTTGAAAGCGGGTCCAAGTCTTCGGTGGTGGTTGATATTAAGGCAACAAGATCTAGACCCTTCCTGGGTGGAGTTAAAGAAGTTGGTTGCTGAAGGGAAGATTAAGGTTTTATCCCAAGGGGGAGATGGTGTGCTACGGTACCAAAATCGTTTGTGCGTCCCGGATGTCAACAGCCTAAAGGAGGTTATCATGAGTGAAGCTCATAGTTCCCAATATTCTATTCATCTAGGGTCCACTAAGATGCATTGGGATTTGAGAGAGTTATATTGGTGGCATGGTATGAAGAAGGACATAGACAAGTTTGTGTCAGAATGTTTGAATTGTCAACAAGTGAAGGTGGAACACCAAAGGCCCGGAGGCTTGGCTCAAGATATCAAAATCCCTACTTGGAAGTGAGAAAATGTGAATATGGACTTCGTAGTTGGGTTACCCCGTACTCATAAATAGTTTGACTCAATATGGGTTGTTGTTGATCGAATGACTAAGTTGTCTCACTTCTTACCAGTCAAGACTACCTATAATGCCGAAGAGTATGCTAAGATTATATTTGTGAATTGGTAAGGTTACATGGTATACCGAGGTCAATCATATCATATTGTGGTACTCAATTTACTTCTCACTTTTGGAGGTCATTTCAAAGGGGAATTAGTACTAGGATTAAATTGAGCACCACTTTCTATCCCCAAACTAACAGACAAGCCGAGAGAACAATCCAAACCTTGGAGGACATGTTAAAGGTATGTGTGTTAGATTTCAAAGGAAATTAGGATGATCATCTATCGCTTATCGAGTCTGCCTACAATAATAGTTTTCATGCTAGCATTGGTATGGCTCCTTTTGAAGCCTTGTATGGTAGGAGGTGTAGGTCCTTGGTAGGGTGGTTTGAAATAGGTGAGATGGACTTGATAGGCCCGGACTTAGTTGTCGAGGCCATAGAAAAGGTGAAGTTGATTCGGGAGAGGTTGAGGATAGCTCAAAGTCACCAAAATTCCTATTCGGATGTTAGAAAAAGAGACCTTGAATTTCATATGGGTGATTGGATTTATGTGAAGGTATTTCCTATGAAAGGCATCATGTGTTTTGGCAAGAAGGGCAAGTTAAGCCCTTGGTACATCGGTCCATATGAGGTGGTTGAATGAATTGGCAATGTGGCTTATAGGTTAGATTTGCCTTTAGAGATGAGTTCTATTCATCCGGTGTTCTATGTTTCGATGTTGAGGAAGTTGGTTGGCAACCCTACGGTAATTACACCTTTGGAGGGTGTGATGGTTGAGGAGAATTTGACTTATGAGGAGGTGCGGGTTGAGATCTTGGATAGACAAGTCAAGCGACTTTGCAACAAAGAGGTAGCTTCGATCAAGGTACTTTGGAAACACCAACAAGTGGAGAGCGCTCAGTGGGAGGTCGAGTCGGACATGATAAAGTGATACCCTTACCTTTTCCAATCTAACCAAGCCTAAGGTACTAGGTTCTATCTTTTCTAATGGTCCTAATTCTTTAATTCTTGAGTTTCATGACATTGCATGCATGCATGAGCACGAAAATGATTTGAATAATGTCTTGACATGAGTTTTAAATGGTTTTGGAGTGATGCATGATTCGTTATGATTTATGTGGATTGTTTCTTGCTTGATTGATTTTCTCTAGCCGTGTTCTAGCCCATTCAAGAATGAATCTTCCCAAGGGGGAGATGATGTAACGACCCAAAAAATTTCAAAACTTGTGTTACTAGTTGGGGGCTAATTTTGAGGTTGTCTTGGTTAGTCTATGAGTTTTCCAAGCTCCTCTTGCCTGACCGTCTTGGAAGAAAGTGTATTAGGTTAAGTTTTTCTTGGTGTCTTGTGGGTGTGCTGATTTTAAATGGTCATCTCTTTTGGTACGAGATGAACTATGTAGGCCACTACCTGTCAAATTAAAACTCTTTGAGTTATCTTCTCAACGCACTTGGTCTCACTCAATTCGGAGTTTGGACGTGGAAGTTATGGCTTTCATAGTGGGACTTCTTGTGCGGGGAAAACATTCTGGGAAAGGAGAGGAGGATTATGGCTAAGGAAGTGGACCAAGAGAGGGTCCATGGACCGTGTGGAGGTTCACAATCCATAAGCCCAGTTCGTGGGGTGTTCCAGTGAGTATCCCAAGCCATGGACCGAGAGTCTGAGCCAAGTAAGGCTCTACGGACCAATTCACACTCCGTGTGAGGCCTCACGGCTCGTGAGGCCCATCCATGTGGTAGTCCAGAAAATTTCTAGGACTTTATGTCAAGGCTCGGAGACAAGTGAGGCTCCATGAACCAGTTCACGATTCGTGTGAAGCGTCACGGGCCATGAATCTCATCCGTAAAGTGGTCCAAAGAGTTGCCCCATGAATTTTATCATTAATGATCCAAGTGTTCCTTCACGGGAACGCTCGCGGACTGTGAATCACTACACGATCCATGCAGTGTACCTTTGGCGATTGTGTCCAGTTTTCTTCCTCATTTTATTAATGGTTTAATTATAATTTTAATTGATCCTAGGGTCATTTTAGTCTTTCTAAACTCCCCTAAAACCCCTGAATTGAACCCTAATAATTTCTAATTCATTAAATCTCTATAGTCTCTTCAAATTTTCTCTCAACCTCTATTGAAGACAAGCTTGGGAATTTGGGGAAATTCAATCCTTCTTCAGAACCTTCTTGTTCCTCAGCATTAATTCAAGGTATATGGGCTTGATTCATGGTTTCTCTTTTAACCATGAAGAACCAAAAACTCTCTTTCTTTAATTTGATAAATTTTGATTTCTTGAAAATGGGTCCTTAACATTATGAATGATTTACTTGAAATTAAAGTGTGGGTTGTGTTAATTTATTAATTTCAAAGTGGATTTAGCCCCTAATTGATGAATCCTATTGATTTCATGATGTTTCAAAAATGCATGTCCCCTTAGCACTTCAATTCAAGTATGGGTATTAAGAATTTTTCTTTGACTTGATGATTTCATCATGCTTTGGATATGGACTTATTGTATTGATGATTTAAAAGTTATTATCCAATACCCATGTTACTCTTTATCATCCATACATTGCATTCATGAGCATGAAAGACTTGTTATGATGAAACTCTTGATAAGGGCTTGACCCTCATGTTATGATATGACGTGATTTGATAAGACATGGGAATTGACTAAATATGATCACATAAAGTCTTATGTTATGTCTCTTTGAGCAATTATGGGTGTTTACACCACTTTGGCATGATATGATATGATATGCTATGTAGAATGAGCTACTCTTATTGCATCGGTTTGGAAACTCTTGTTGGCTTTTAGCCCAATTATGCATTGTTTTGAATGAAATGTCAAATCTCCATTTTGAAGGCTTGTGTATGTATATAAATTCCCATGGGATGAGACTTAGCACCGAGGGATCGGAGTCGGGTTGGACTATCTCCAAGGGTCCATACACCTTTCCATCAAATCATATGCCAACATGGGTTATCTCCCTTGATATGATTGACTTGTTATGTATCCCCTTTCTTAAGGGTTGACTAGGGATCTACCTGACAAGTAGTCCAATTTCAAGTAGTAGCTCGCTTGATCTCTCTTATTGTCGGTTGAGGTCACATCCCCGCTATGATATGTATATAGGTTTGCACTTCATGCATCACGACATGACATGGCATATTGTTATGATATAAACTCCTTAGCTATGCGTACTCTTTTCGTACCACATGTGCCCTTGTCATCTAGTCTTTTCATAGGAGCATGTGTACGTGCATGGCATACCTGCACACTTAGTGCATTATATATGCTAACTCATACTCTTTGTCTACATGTTCTAATCATGTAGGGACCGGAGGTGAGTTCCATCCACCGTTGGACGACTAGTGAAGACTTTGAAGTGTTGCTTATGGTGAGCCCTATACTCCAAGGGCAATACCCGATTTCATCTACCTTATGTCTTTAGTTTATGTTCTTTTATCTTATGATTTGAGGGTGAGCCTGGATTATGTCGAGGCCCCGTCTCATCTTATGTAGAGGCATTATTGGACATATCAAACTCTATTGTACGTTATGCTATGTGTTGATTGCAATGATATGATTATCTATGTTTGACAATAGTTCTGATGTTATACTTTCATTTTCGCTTATGATATTGTGATGGTTGGTTGTGAATGTGCTTATGTGGAATGTTCCAAACCCTTCTTGCTCCCATAGCTTGAGTCATACTTACCCACTCCCTACAACATAATTGTTACGTTCTATGTGATTCATGCTTATACTATTCCCAGCAACATCCCCATAGCTTGAGTCCAAAGCCCCAGAATCCCCCAGACTTACATGCTACTTGTTAATTAATGCGCTTCTGAATCGATGATATGTGTAATAATTCTATGATGGCTTGATCGAGGACTCTCGAGTTCTCCTTTGCCATGTCACATCTAGGCCCTACTCTCGAGTCGTGACATCGCAGGAGATGTCTTGGCCCCCGTTCCATTCATATTAGAAGTGTTATTAGACATGGATATGTATTCTATGAGTTTGACTCCTATTATGTTTACGTAATTTTGAAGACTTCCCTTAGTCATTATTCCCTTCTATGTGTTAATGCTTGTTGTTGTGATGAGATGGAAGTCCTAAGCCTGTATTTCCCCCATAGTGTGAGTCATACTTACTCGTCCCTTAGTCATTAATTGCTATGTGGTCATGTTAATCCTCTGCCCTCTAATATCCCCATAGCTTGATTCCAAAGTCCCGCTTCCCCTAGATTTATGTGTTTGTTGTTATATTATTCTTCCACAACCAAAGATGTGTAATGTATGCTTAAGAAGCTTGTTTGGGATTTCTTCGGGTTCTCCATTTGCGTGTTACACTTAGGCCCTCATCTTGGGTCGTGACAAGGATATTCTGAGTCGTGTGGAAGGTGTTACAATATCTCCACCTTTGGAACATTTGTCCCCAGATTTGATAGAAATACGCTGGAGAAGAGTGATTAACAAATTTCCAGCGCAACATAAATGCATCAATGCAACTTAAACATTATTTTTATAAAATTCCAAACTTATCATCAAATACCATGTTGTCATGACTATGTATGCATGCAAAAATGACATTAGGGCTGAAATACATGCCTTGACACCATAGATAGGATTAACTTATTATCGTAGGCTTGAGTAGAGGGGAAGAGATAAGGATATCACTTTTTCATGTTTGCGTCCGCTTCTCAAGTGGCACTTTCGACTTGTTAATTCCTCCAAAGGACTTTGGCGAATGATATATCTTTGTTACTCAATGTCTTCACTTGCCTATCCAATATTTCCATCGGAACTTCTTCATAAGTCCAGTTCTCCTCCACAACACCAAAACCTCCAAAGCCACAATAGAGTTTCGGTAACCTACACACTTCCTCAACATGGACACATCAAAGATCGGATGAACCATACTCATCTCCATAGGCAACTCAAATTCATAAGCAACCTTAATAATTCTCCTTAAGATTCTTTAAGTACCTACCTATTTAGGGTTCAACACCCTTCATGGGTGAGACCTTCAAATACACCCAATCATCAACACCAAACTCAAAGCCCTTTCTCCTCACATCGTACTAGGACTTTTTCCTACTTTGAGTCATCTTTAATCCCTTCTTTATCAACCTCACCTTCTCCAAAGCTTCCATAACAAAATCTGAACCCAATAGAGCTATTTCTCCCACATCAAATAGGAATATCTATATCATAATTTGCACCACCCAGCCTTTGATGGTCGGCTTCGACTTGTTGGAAATTGTGACATTCGACTACAAACTTTGTAGTGTCTCTTTTCATGCAACCCCACCAATATACATCCATTAAATTGCTATACATCTTTTTTGGTACCAAGGTGAATGGAATTGGATGAATTATGTGAGTCTCTTAATATCAAGTCTCGCAACCCATCAACATTTATCACACACAACCTACCTTGGTGCCCTAAGGGAACCATCTCCCCCTTGGGAGAAAACTTCTACCTTACCTTCCTTTACCAATGCCTTTAATTACAATAAATCGGAGTCAATGTCCCTCTTGGATTTGACCTCTTCAATCAAAGATGACTTGGAATCATCTAGAAACACCATCCCTCCATCTTTGGCTTCATTCAACCTAACCCCCAAACTAGCCAACCAATGGACTTCCTTTGCAAATTCCTTCGTACCATCACCATACTCTCTATGGACACCCTTCTTAGAGAATCGGCTACAACATTAGCTTTGTTTGGGTTATAATATACACTCGTGTCATAATTTTTAGTGAGTTCCATCTGCCTTCTTTGCCTCAATTAAGATATCTTTAGGTGAATACATATTGAAGACTCTTGTGGTCGGTGAAGACATCTACATGAGCCCTATACAAATAATGACACCATATTTTTCAAGCAAATACCATGATCGCTAGTTCAAGGTCATGGGTAGGATATTTACGCTCATGCTCTTTTTGTTACCTAGAAGCATAGCCAATAACCTTGCAACCTTGCATCAATACACACTCAAAACCAATTCTTGAAGCATCAGAATAAATAGTAAACCCCTCTAACTCTTCTGGTAAAGCCAAAATAGGAGCGGATGAAAGTTTCTTATTTAATGTTTGAAAACTATTTTCACAATCATCGGCCTAAAAATATTTTGCCTTCTTTTATGTCAACTTTTTCAAATGAGAAGCAATTGAAGAGAGACACTCAAAAAATATTTGGTAGTACCCTTCCAATCCCAAGAAATTACTAATATTCGTTGGAGTAAAAAGCCTAGAAAAATTTCTTACTCCTTCCATCTTTTTAGGATCAACCTTAATCCCTTCACCCGACAACACATGCCCTAGGAAAACAACTTCTTTCATCAAAAACATACACTTACCAAACTTAGCAAATAACTTCTCATCCCTCGAGATTTGCAAACACGGCCCTCAAATATTTCACATGTTCTTCCTCACTCCGAGAATGAATCAAGATATCATCAATGAACACTACAAAAAACATATCAAGTAGAGTTTAAAGACCCTATTCATGAGATCCATAAATATTTATGGTGCATTATCTAGGAAAAAATACATCACCACAAATACAAAATGCCCATACCTAGCCTGAAAAGTCATTTTAGGAATATTACAGTCCCTTACACTCATTTGACGGAATTCGGATCAATGATCAATCTCAGAAAAATAACTAGCCCCTTGTAATTATTCTATATGGTAACCTTGTTGAGTTGTCGGTAGTCGATATACATTCTAAATAATCCATCCTTCTTCTTACAAACAACATCGGTACACCTCAAGATAAATTTCTAGGCCCAATAAAGCCCTTCTCCAATAAATCTTTCAATTGATCATTTAATCCTTTCAATTCTACCGGGGCCACACGGTAGGGAGGAAAGGAAATAGGTTGAGTATCAAGTAAAAGGCCTATACAAAAATCTATTTCCCTCTTCGAAGGAATACTATGGAGTTCATCGAAAAAGACATCAAGAAACTCATTGACCACTAGAACAATCTCAAAAGGAGGGGCATTAGACTCAACATCCCTAACCCTTACAAGATAATAAACTCAACCCTTCGAAATAAATTATTGAGATTTAAGACAAGATATGAATCTACCCTTAACTACTGAATCATGATCGTCCCACTCAAGGAGGGATTCATTTGGAATTGGAACTTAATTTTTTGGGTTCTACAATCAATAGAAGTGTGATATGCATATAACCAATCCATACCAAGAATAATGTCAAAATCTACCATGTCAAGTTTATACAAAATCATAAGGCAAGACTTTATGCAATATGGACACGGGACAACCCCTATAGACTCTTCTAGCAACAAGTGACTCACCAATGGGGGTAGACACCTCAAAGGGTGTTCATATAATAATTCGAGACACACATCAAGCCTATTACCAAAACATGGAGTAATGAAGAAAGAGTGGCATTTGGGTCCAATAAAACATACACATCATAATCATAAAACCTTTAAAATGTACCAGTGACAACATCGGATGCCTCATCCACCTTTTACCTCTCTTTAAGATCATAGAATCGGTTTCCACGTGAACCACCTTCTAAAGTTTGGGAACCTACTTGCACTTGACCTCTTGGAACCACTTGACCGTTAGGACGCCCTTCCTTACCTTTTGTAGTAACATTAGGACACTCGGGGATTTTGTGCCCTATTTTTCCACAACAACAATAACCACCAAATCCTCTTCGGTAAGTACCTCCATGGTTCTTCCCACACTTTTGACACTTAGGAATAGTAGTATCTCTACCTTAAAACCACCAACTTGAGACTTAGGGTTAGGCACCCTACCTTTAACAAACCGTTAGGGAGAAACTTGAGATGGTCCTTGGCCTTGTTGGAAACGTCCCCTACCACAGAGCATAGCACACAAAAGACAACCTTCAAATCGAGACCTTTTTATCCCCTCCTTGGAGTCCACTGGAGTATCCCTCATTTTATGTCAAACACCAGTAAACTTGAAACAAAAATTAATGTTGGTCAGACACTTTCCTTGATGCGTCTTTGTAACGACACAAAAATTTTCAAAAACTCCTTATGGTTGGTCTTGTATGATTTTAAACTGGTCATGGCTGAGTTTTTGTAGCTACGGGTTGAGTTTAAGTGACCGAACGCAAAACGGATCACTTGGTGGCCTAGAGAGGTTGTTTGGACAATAGACTTTGAACGGGCATAACTTTTGTTTCAGGTTGAAGCGTGTGGGATGATATATTTAAAATTGAACGTATTTGAGTTAGTTTCTCAACTCAACTGGTTTCACTCGATTCGTAGTTTGGATGAAAATGTTATGGCCTAAACAAGGGGACCACCTGAAATTCGGAAGACATTGGAGATAGGCCCTGAAAAGAGGACAAGGCAAGGGTCACAGACTGTGAGCTTTGGCAAGGTCCGTGTGGGGTTCCATTTGAAGATCCAGTGAGCTAGGGGTGTCCAGGAATCACCCCAGGACACAAGTCATAGGCCACATACCACCCACGATCTGTGAGCCAGTAGACGATCCGTGAAGTGGTCCGTTAAGTAAGGCAGTGGCTTGGCTTGGCTTGGGAGATGTATTCCTAGGCCACGTGTGGCTCCACGTACCAATACACGTTCCGTGTGAAGCCACATGGTTCGTGAAACCTCCCGTCAAGTGGTCTAAAAAGTCCTCCGAGAGCTCGCGTTGAAAATTTGGCTAAGTGTGGTTTGATGGGAAGTTGAACGGTTTGTGAGTCAAGTACATAGGCACTTTAGCACCTCCGTGTGAGTCTTCTTGGAATTTAAAAGTCCATTTCATTAATGGTAATTTCGTGATTTAATATTTCCCTAAGCCCCTTTTAGATATCCTAAGGTCTCCTAAACCCCTAAATCAATCCTCAAACCCCATTCATCTATTCTAAGTCTCCTACATTCACTTTGGGAATTCTAAAATCCTCTTGGCCTCCATTGAAGAAAACTTGAAGAATTTGGGAAGACAACCTTGACCAAGTTTGACCTTGCAATTATTTTGGTAAAATTAAGGTATGTGGGACTTGATTCAAGGATCCTCTTTCATCCTTGAAGACCCTAAGAACCCTAACCTTTTAAATT
>JBCEWC010013685.1:0-14901 GCA_038996855.1 Solanum aculeatissimum
AGTTGTGTCATTTCAAACTTTAAATTGTGTAAGAAAATGTGTAAGAGTTGATTTTTTATTGTTGTAGTGTAATTTATCTATTTAATTCATAATTTTTTAAAAATGATTTACATGGTTGAAAAATATAATTGTTGAAAAAAGTGTAAAAAAATAAATTTATGTGTAAGAGTATAGTCATTTCAAACTTTAAATTGTGTAAGAAAGTGTGTAAGAGTTGTAAAAATTATTTAAATTATTAGTAAAAAAATTTATTTAAATTAATTAATTATTATTTTTTAATCCTAAAATTTAACAATTTTAAAAATAAAAAATAAAAAATTAAAAGGCAAGGCGCAGGATGTCAGGCGCCTTAACTTTACTGACTGACACTTACCTTTAAATTTTTTTTTTAACCCCGTTAACTGGGCAGTCAGATCAAAAGGGCAAGGCGCCTGACACCCTGCGCCTTTGCCCTTTTGGTTTGAAAATTTTTTTTGTCCCCTTTTGGTTAAAATCAAAAAATTTATTGCCCTTTTGGTTCCGGACTCGTGCTATTTGGCCCAAATTTGGCCAAAAAGAGTAAAAAGACTATAATGCCCTTTTCTTATAAAAATAAAGTTAAATTTTTTATAAAGTTATTGATTTTAGGAAGAATTTATTATTTTAAAAAAAAAATTCTTTGATACTACAAAGCATTTAATAGTATTATCTCTTAATTAATTCTTTATTTTTTATTTTTTCTTCTTAACATATTTCATTCATTGTCCTTTTTTTTAAAATGAAGAAAATAAGTAATTATATCTTAAGTACTTAAAATTGTCAAATTTACCTTATAAAATGAAATTTAAAAAAATTATTTGATTTATATTTTTTAAAGATTCATTATTGTAGAACATTTTTTGAAAATCGTTTATGAGATTTAATTTTAAATACTTCATGTATAAATAATTAATATATCAAACATTTTTATGAAATAACTCAATTTTATCTAAATTAACTATATTTCAAAATATAATTGTTAAAGGACAAAATTAAACCATCAGCAGAACTTTTTTCTTGAAGTTATTTTTACGATTTTTTTTTAAAAATAATAATTATTATTTGTACATTTGATTAAAAGAAGAATTAATATTTTATAAAATATTAAATTATATAAATTATTAATAAGATATACCAACTATAATAAAAAAAAAACTTCTTTCACTTTAAATACCTATGTTAGATGTAATTGTATCAAACAAAAATATTTTATTATATATTATCTATTTTTATTTTTTTAAGCTTTATTTAATCTTTCATGTTAAAACTATTTTATATATAATTAGAAAAAAATTATTTTATTTAGAGTTTATATTCTATAATAGGTTTAAATATTTTTTTTTTAAAATTCATTTATTTAGAGTTCATATTCTATTAAATACCAATAATATTAATATCTGACTTTTGTGGGTTATTTTAACTATGATATACACTTAAAGTCATATGATTTTTATAATTTATATAATTTATCGATATATATTATGTCTAAAGTATTTTAAATTTTGACTGTTGTTATTGAAATATTTTCAAATTATATTTAAAAGTATTTAAATATACAAAATTTTGGATTTAAAACTCTTGATCATTTTAAATTTAATTTACTGAATGTTCTTTCACCCTTAAACTTTACTTTAAAAATCAAACTTCTCCCATTATCCTATGCATTATCTGTTTTACCCTTATTACTTCACATATATTTAATACCTTTTTATATTGTATATAGTTTATTTTTTAATTTACTTATTTTTAAAAAAATCTGTAAGTTCATTAACATTACAACTAGAATAAAAATTTTATGAATTTGTGATAAAATTTAATATAATTTTTATGATCGTTATTTTTATATAATATGCATTAGCGTATTTATATGTATGTATGTATGTATATATTTTTATTTTTCTCCACTCTCTTACTTTATGCGTTTCATATTACTTGACCCCTTCTTGAAATGAAACCCTTAAAAAATTAATTAAAAGTATATTTTATTAAATTAATATTATTAATAATGCTTTAAAATTTTAAATTTAAGTACTACTACTGCTTTATGTAGTTATTTAATAATAACGATAGAAATTAAAAAATATTACATATTCGTTAATTAAAAAATTATTTACATACAATATTATTTAATTAAAAACTATTTATTTAAATTTAACAATTAATTAAAAATTATTTACAATGTTTAAGCGAAGTAGTTTATGAGAAAAAATCAATTAATGCAACAAAAATAATTGAAGATAGAATACATTAAATAAAAATATTTTTAATGTGATAAACATTAAAGATAGAAACTTTTAAGTAATAAAAGATAAAATTTATTTTAATGTAGTAAAATTTTGAAGTTAAATGACATTTTTATATAATAAAAAAATAAGTATATGTTTAATAAACTCAAAGTTTGATGACGATTGATAAAATTTATGATTTTTTTTAGTTTCAATATCCAACTTTTCAGTTCTTTCAATTTTTCATTTACCTCAATTTTTTTCAAATAATGAAAATAAAAAAATAAAATAAAATAAGAATGGATTAATCATCAAAATACTAGCTTAATGTCATAGTAATTTTATTTTTCAAAAAGCAAAATTTTTTAATTACTTGAAAATTGAGATGTGGGATATATAATTTATTTGCTATAATTCAATTGATTATTATTTCATTATGAAGTTAATTTAGCTGGAACCACAATAGAAATCCCACCATACCAAGTCGCAAAAATAATACTTGCTACGTTTTCTCTTCTTTTAATCTTTCAGCTTTTTCATTTGATAACTCTGTATCGTGTCATCCAATTGATTCATGAGTAGACTATATTAGCAAAAATAATTATACATACATTAGTTTAATGTATATTTAATATACTTTTTCATACACACTTATTATATATTAAGGTGTGTATTACTAATACCATGAATATCTAGGTATTATAGTGCAATAGAATCTAATGATTAATTGCCCCTCAAAACTTTTTTTAAATCTTTTCCATCATAAATGTTGAGGTATTTTTGTAAATAATTTTTTTAATTCAATGCATACATGCTATTTTTAATGCATCAGACCAAACAATGCATAAAAATATTTTATACATAATTAATGCAAGCACTATTAATGCACTCCACATAGCATTATTCTTATGTTTGAGCAAATGGGTCTTACGCATAAATTCTACTTTTTAGTGACCGTGTTTAAGGTTGATATATTAAGAACATCCCAGTGACAATTTTAAATATGAAATTATTTATCATTTTTAAACAGATTTTTTATTTATTACCTAAATATTTATCATTTATAACAACTGTATTATGTATTATAATTATTTTGATTAGAAAACTGCACTATATATTAAAATATAATTCTACATGTAACATAAATGAATTACGCTATATATAAAAATAATTAGCATGCCATAAAGATGCATCATAAGCATCTTAAAATATATTAAACTTATTTTGATAAAAATATCTACGTTATGTATTAAAAATAAATTGTATATGTATTAAAATTATATTGCTATAAATGATAAATATATTTTTTAAATATGCATATTGGCAAGTTCCCCCCTCCTCTCATTATCTTTGTGCTACTTTTCCGCAGCAAATTTTCGAGTTTTATTACTGAACTTCGTTTCACGGTTATTTACTCCAAAATGAACAGGAAAAAACACAGAAATTGTTTTACCTAGTCCCGACTAATCCCGGGAGTGCACAAGCTCTCGACAAGTATCTCCCAAATGCACCACAATTAATTTAAGTTTTACCTAGTCCGATGGCCCTCAGAAATTGTTTGCACCTAGTGGATTTCAAACTTGAGACCTTGAAAGAGAGAAAACCCCAAGGCTCAAGTCTATTACCACCGGACAACCCCTGAGGGTTTGAATTGATACTAAAGATGTTACGCCTTGGCTGCGGTTACTTTGTTAACAAGATGTGCCACAATGAAAACAAGGAGTCAAGTACCATTCTGATTCACCTCTTTCGTGATCCTTTCTATATAGGTCTAGACTTCAACCCTTAAAACTATAGTAAACATATCTGGCCTTGTTTACCACAAATAAATGAACAAAAAGAAATAGTTTAGCAAGAAAGAATTGAGTACAGGTCCCTAAAGCAAAAAGAAATGACCATGCATCAACACAGAGCAACTTCAAACAGCATAGCATTACACCAAAAAAGAAACCAGTAAAAGACGGAAAGAGACCATTTCTATGTCATCGTCTACTTCTTTGATTACAACGCCCAGTTGTTACTTGGTATAAGCATGAAAAAATCAAATCAAATATGTACAATCACTAATTCAATCAAAAAAATGTCTTCATTCCTCAAAGCTACCTAAAAAGTTGGGTAATTCAAGGGCTAAATAGCACCCAGGACATGGGACCGATTCCTTTAGAACTACAAAACATGGGGCAGACTCCTAGAATGAGATCGAAACTACTTTAGGGGCCAGGAAAAACTTCTTGCTAAGAATAGAGAATTCTACCATATTCCTTACAAGGATCAACCTGCTAGAAGGTTTCATTATGACAATCGGGAGACTGGAAACTAGGGTTGGAAGCCATAGCTCTTCCCTACTAAGGCGTCTTCTAGTTGCTAAGCCTAGAGACCAAAAGGTCCAAACTAAATACAAATTTAGGTGTTTAACCTAAAAACAAGCTTCAATAAAAGATTAGAATTGGTCCCTAGCACTGAAAAGGGCAGGAGATGTCCTAGCAGGACGTCTCCCTAGAAGCTTCAACATCAATATCACCATACGGTGAACTAGAGTTGAAAACCAGAGTTCTCTTCTTCTATAGTAAACCTAGACACCTTCAGTCCGACAAAGATGACAAAAAAATAGAGCTGAACTGAATCCTGCCAAACTCCATAACAGAAAGAAAGTTCATTCCGGGTACTCAATCTATCAAAATAGAAAATTTTAACAAGGACCATCATTTACATAAAGCAGAAGCACTAATTATGTCCAAAACAAACATATTTACGAGATTGGGAAGGGAATGAGGACAAAAGGGGAGACACAGTGTAGAAGACTGATTATAAGTATTACAGCGAAACAAGCCATTCAATCTAACATTGAGTAGAATGCAGGTGGTGAGAGTACATTGGTATGATACAACAAAGTAGATACTAAAAATTGTGAACTGCCGTGATGCTAAATAAAGGAGGTTCTCGATGAAACGTAGTAAAAAAGTGGCAGTATACTGATGAACATTAGAGGATGACAGAATCAGTTTGGACTTGTCTGGTAGATCTATAACAGAGTTTATAGTACTTGTGTCTGGTAGTTCAACACTTCTACCAAGAACATTGATAAAAACATAAGGAGCAGAATAAGGATCTCCAAATGATATTTATAGATATTTATTGACCTAGAGAAATATAGAATAGAAAAGAGACGTCCACAAATGCACAAGAAATGGTTTACAAGTATTGTGAACATGGAGAGATAATAGGTTTGACTGAAAATATTTGAAATGATCACATCATACAAAGGTGAGCAAAGAAGAAACATACGGATTAAATATAAAAGGACACCTATAGTAATCTGGCCATATCCCACATGAACCTACAATCAGTCTGTAAGTGTAACATTATGGTGATTGGAGCTAAACAGAGGAAGGTAGATTAAACCTAACATTAGGTCCGCTGTTCACCAAGAGTTTGTTAAATATGATTAGAGACATGTTACCAATGAACCGTTAGTGTGAGATTTAAAGAAACTCTAAAATGCTGAGGAACACCAATTTTTTACTAGTACAGAAGGCAAGAATAGAGCAGAAGAGATACAGGATTCATATTAGCTAACGCTTGACAGATTGGAAATATTGAGCAAGCAAGTTGCTAAGAGGCTCACATCTGATACTAAAGACTCAATGACCTACACCAAGAAAAAAAATGAGACCACAAAGCTTGCATAAATAAGTGAAAAGATGTGCAAGAGTGTCTTCCCCCTTCCTTAACGAGAACAGAGAGAACCTTCGATGAAAGGTTCAGACAGGAAAAGTCCAGACTTGGGAATTCATTTCTCTAATAAATTCTCTTGCTAGTGCTAAGATAATTGAGTTGTAACTAAATAAAATACGAGGTGGCAGACCAATATTACGTCCATACAATAGTCACAAGGCAATCAATGAGTTAATTGAACAAATTGTATGCCTTTTTCGCTTATAATTCTTTGTTCCTAAATTTAGTTTCAGTTCTACTCTTTTGAATCAAAGATCTAAAAAAGCTATCAGAGTGAAATAGATTTGTCTTCCCTTATCTTTTTCAGTAAAGTGAATAGATGAACTGAAAGATGTCGAAAATAGATACAAGATAGAAGGTGAAAGGAATGGCATCAAATTAGATAGAAACATACACTCAAATGAGAAATCTTGGAAGCAATTAGCACTGGAAACTGCAGAACTATGATTATACGGAGCAGTAAAAGCTTTAGCCCAAGTTAGCACAAGAAATTTCCCTTCTCTAGAGGATCTTGAGAATTTGGAGATGCTCACTGGTTATTAGGATACATCTGATAATGCTAATGCGTACAACAGAGAATTTATCCGAGCTCAGAGGAGAGCACATGAGCCACATGTCATATCAGTAAGACCTGATCTTACTGAAGAAGCTGAGAGCAAAGAGGAATCAGCAACAAGATACTGAAATCCATGTAACATGAGCTTGACAGCTGATCATAGCTAAAGTTCCGTATAAAGTTAAAAGAGCATGGGAAAGTAGGAGAAAGTTGGAAGCCATATTCACCAAATGATAAGAACTGATGACAGACTATCAAAGGAAAGATAATGTCCTACGAAGTTCTAACCAGAGCAGATGAAAAGAGCCTATCAGACAACATGGCTGAACCTACATAGGCAGAAAACAGAACAACCGGTCCAACTTTATGAATTCTTTGTTAACGTTCCTACAGAGAAGAAATTTATCAAACCTACGCAAATGACACTCTCCAGCACGAGAACCTACCATATTCTAGACAGGAACTTCTGAAGAAGGAACCTCGATAATTAGTCAAGGTCGCACCTTCAGAAAGGAGATGTATCCTTATTGCTCAAGTCGCCATTATGAATGCCTGTATCAAGTTTTCAGCAGCACGCTTCTGTTCCTGTGTACCAGATATTATAGCAATTTGATCGCCTCGAGAGGATTTGGAATCGATTATATCCACAGCTGCTCCAGATATCTGCAAGAGGATCTGATGACTTTAAGAAAGAAACCAACCATACCAAAGTAGTACTAGTAAGATACCAGGACTTGCAAAGCTGGTAATACCTACGGCGTCAAGATAAAGCAACAAATACCTAATATTCAGTATGAAGGTAATCATGCATAGTGGCATGCACTGAGGTATTCATGCACAGTAGCATGCACAGAGATATTCATGTATATAGTGGCATGCACACCCACACACAAAACAAAAAGATCTTTCTGTTTTCTGTTCTTTGGGTTGAGTGGGCTGCACATAAGAAGTTGCTAGACAGAAGTGTCCATGGCTACAATAGCAACAACAATAACATACCCAGTGCAATCCCACAAGTACGGTCTGGGGAGAGTGATGTGTACACAGCCCTAACCCTACCATGTGAAGGCAGAGGTTGTTTCCAATAGACCTTCGGCTCAAAGCATATCAAAATCAGTAAGAAAAGGAAATACAATAGTAAGAAACCACATAGAACATAATGAAGAAACAACACCAGCCTTTCCCAAAATATAAATGCCACAACAATAGTAGTAGAGATGCAGGATGAGGCAAGTGTTTGAAATACAAAGCCCTTATTATTTCAACAACCATGTAAATAAGATCACCAAAGGAAGATAAACAATGGACACTAAAAATATCACATTCTATACAGGTCTCAAGAAATTACTGACCTTACGGATATTATCTATGTTTGAGCCACCTTTTCCCATAACTTTACCAACCGCATGTCCTGGGATAACCATCTCTACAGCTGTGGGTGGAGGCAATCTGCTCAAAGGCATGATGCAGTTCAGAATAAATGGCATAATGATTTGGCAAGAGAGTAAAATCTCCCTACGTCCCGAAAAACATTAAAGGGCATAATTTAAACCAATATTTTCCACTATTACCCTTTATGAAATCATAAATGTAGCTTTGCAAGTAGTGTAATTTATCTCCTAAAAAATATAAAACTTGAATAAATGAAAGAGCAAATATGGAAAAAGTGCCAAACATTCATCTTGAACTTTGAACAATCCAACCATTTTGAACAATGAAAAGAAAACCAAAAATTAAGTTAATATGAGATGGACTGAGCACAAATTAATTCACCAGCATAAAAGTACTTACCCGCCATATAACTTTGAGGAGTATGAAGAGAACGTCCCATAGCCATCGTCCTCCATCTTCCAACAGGAAAAGCAGTGCAAGTAAACATCCAGGAAGTTGAAAGATCAGATGATAAAGAATACCACACAGCAAGAAGCAGAATACATAACACCGCAAAGCCAAAAACGATTTATAAATAAGAGTCAAGGACTTCACAACTAGTAAATCCATGAAGATTGCAAGATAAACATCAACATTGATTGGAACATTTCATTATATTGAACATGAAATGCAGCAACAATAAGTGGCATAAATGCCACCTGACCAATCATGCATGTATGTGACTTCATCATGTTCATGTAACATCCTCATTAAGAGACTTAACATTTCAATTAGTTGGACTAATTCATATGAATGGAGAAGAAAGACTGGTCCACCAGAATGACATCATTGTAACTTCTCCATAACTGTCTAATTTTGTAGTAATTGATAGCAAAAGGGGGAGAAGGGGGTAACATATTTTCAAGACTACTGGTTACTCTCAATATCTCTCCTTTGCCAAAGAGAGATACCTGTACTCTGCATATCTTCATCAAGTAAAGTCTAGACAGTCAACAATTCCAAATGCTTCATTTCTGGAATCGCCTTATTACAGCTATTTCATACAATTTATCAAAAAAATGGAGAAAAAAACAATTAAGCTAAGATGCAGTTACAACACTGCAATTTTGATTAAAAATTGAGTTTGAAATGCCCAGATACACAGTAGCATATAAATCGAACTTTGGGGCATGCAGAGAAAGCATAAGTATACCGAGAGCGACTCATGACCATAGCGGCTGCTTGAAGAATGCATTCCAACACCATTCCCAGTTTCAATCCTATGTTCATAGCTCGAAGGAGCAGCTGAGTGAACATTGGGCAACACTGGAGCCAATGAAAAACCAGTACCACCAGAGCGCAAAGAATCAGCACCTGCAGATGGATTATGATTATCTTCTCGACCCTTTATAACATCATCTCTGAGCCTCAGTACAATCTGGATAATGGCATCCCTCACACTACTAACTTCCCCAGACACCTGCGCATTCAAAACGATGGCTCAATCACTTGAGGAAATATAAAGCTAAACAGCTAAAAGACAGTTTAATTGATTGAAACTATTATGAGAGACAGACCTCAACAAGTTCATCATTTGAATCCGCACATTTGGGCTTCTCGCCTTTTGAGATACGTACATCAGCTTTAGTTCTCTTCCGGATTTCATTAACTATTGAACCACCTTTCCCGATGATGCATCCAATAATCTTTGATGGAACAAGTAGACGAAAAGTCACAGTATCCTCATCTTCATCATTTATTTTCCCTTGCAGCAGCAGTACAGCTTCAACTGCCATGGATTTAAGATCGTCCACTGACTACAGAAAACCAAATGCTTAATATGGTTAATACATGAAATACAACAGTGGAGATGAAACACACTACTTTAGTATAAAGTTAACTGCAAAAGCAACATAAATAGACTGTAAATAATGTTTCTTGCATCAAATAAAATGAAATATATTCCACGCCCTTACCAAGCAATCTAAGGTACACATCTACCAATTGAAACACACATTACAGGTCTGTCATGTAAAGACCTCAAAGATCAGAAGCGGGAGTAAAAGTGACATAAATTTTCTTTTACCTTCTAGTATTAAAAAAGACAAAAAACTGTCACCAACGCTACTGTGAAAAAGTTTGTTTCACAATGATCTAGGAAAAGAAAAGCACAGGCAAATTACACGTCCACACAAAGAAAGACGACTGCTAAAAGGCCAAAATCTCACCAACTCCAGGACTAAAGAATACTGGAGAGAAAGCAGTACCTCAGTGGAAATGACTGTGATAATGCACTGATCACGATCAGCTTTGGCATCACCAACCTCGATACGAGCACCACTTGCTTGCCTTACACTTTTAATCGAAGCTCCTCCCTTGCCAATAACACGACCAATATTGTTAGTTGGACACAGCACTCTAATAGTCAATTCCTCGGTTTTAGAGGCACCACTGTAACCAGAAACCATGGGAAGAGCAGAAGAATAAATAGGCCATGTGCTTCCTGCATCCACATAACCTGGAAGCTCCGGTATGTGTGTAGTACCCAAAACAGGTGGAACAGATCGAGATGACATAATGGGATCCACACTTGAATAAATCCCAGCTGCTGGATATATGGGAACATCTGAAGGGATAATAATGCTTGGACGAACTTCAGGAACATTGGTAGTAAGAGGAATTTCTTCTTTAGGTGTGAACTTATACATGATTGCAGAAATAGCAAAGAGTGATCTCCTAACAGATTCTGGATCACCAGTTATCTGAGTTAAGTAAGAAACTGTCAGTTCGTGCATAAATTACAACAATTGTGACACAAAACAACAAAATTTCAAAAAGTACCTTCAGGATAGGAGCAGAATGTAATGGTTATAAATTTTGTGTGACGCACTAACACTACTTAATCATAAATGAATAATTTAAAAAAAAACTAACCAAAACAAAGTTATCAAACTCGAGTGCACATGAATGTGTTGGATCACTAGCATCTCTGGCAACAACTTTAATATTGGCCCTCATCTTGCTTCTCAACTTCTTTATGGTGGTACCAGATTTACCAATGATATTAGCAGACTGGCTTGAAGGAACAAGAAGCTGACACTCCTCTTTATCCTTCCGCTTCTTATCAGATTCTCCAATTGCAGCCAAAGCATTTGCAATTGCCGTATAAACCTTGAGAAGAGCATCCTGCGCCGAGCAAAGAGGTTTTTTCTCATTGAAATCCTCATCGACCTCAACATCTTCCTTTTCCTTTACATAGCAATAGATGATTATAACTCTATCCTTAGCACCTGGAAATGGATCAACCACCTTGACCTTTGCCTTAGTTTCCCCTCTAATCGAATTTATAACTTTCCCATTCTTTCCGATAACACTGCCAATTACATTATTTGGGCATAGGATTCTGTACACTATTAGCTCATCATCGCTTTTCTCATCTTTATGTGTCTTCCTCTTCTGGTTCTTGTTATCCCCATCATCCCTACGCGACCTTTTTCCAGTCTCACCCATGATGAAATATAAGAATTACCCCTAGATTCACCATAAAAGTTAATAAAACCTAATTATACACATTAATATGAAACTAAAATAAACTGTTCAGGTATTACATATTTCAAAAACATGATTTCCAGAAAAGGCTCGCCATAAAGAAGAAATACATCAATAGTGAAAAAAACCCTAAGAGGAAACATTTTTTCAGAATTTTACAAAACTAAATTGCCTATCAACTATGCTAGTACGAAACGAACACATCTCACATCCAATTAAATAGAAACTGGATCCAGAAAAATAAAGAAATAAATTGTATAACTATTTCTGAAGAATTAAAGAAACAGATGCAAAGCAACAAAGTACATACAAAACTCCTAGATGATTAAAAAAAAAGATTGAAAAGAGAAGAGCACCATAATCTACGAAGAAAACAAAAGCTGCGCACCTGTGATGAGTCGTGAGGTTACTGTGATGATATGTCAAATTTAGGGTTTTTAGGTTTGTGGTATCTGGTTCGGACCGGTTTGGCTCGTTTGGTACTGGGCTTTCTCTTTGACGAGATAATGTACTAAAGAGGATATTTTATGAGATGGAATTAAATTAAAGTATTATTGTGATTTAATTTATACTTTTAACTAATTACTTATTACTCTTTTATTTTATTTTTAATATATTGTATTTTTTAAAAGTTGATTTGACTAATTCTCAAAGTTACATTAAGATGAAATTAATTTGATGTTTTAAAAGAAAATTTGAAATATTCAAAAATTATATAAAAAGTATAATTGATTGCAATCTTTTTCATATCAATATGATGAAAAAATACATTTTGAAATATTAGTCAAAGTTTATATAGTTTGACTCTAGAAATGAAAATTGTGATAACTAAATAGGGATGGAGAGAGTGTATATCATATTCAAAATTAGAAATACATCACTCTTTAAAATCAATGTTTTAAAAAAAAAAAATCGGAGTGAGTTCCAAGGCAAGTCTGGATACAGAGCATACAAAAATATTTCGAGGCATAAATTGAAATGCAGATCCATAGAGTGTACATCCTATAATTTGGAGCGTAAGACTGGACATAAAAATGTAAGCCTTGGGTGTAAAAACGTACCCTGAGAGTTAATTTTTAATTACTATAAATCATACTTTTGTAGTATGAAAGTAATGATATTTATACTTTCTGCTATCATATTTTTCAAGTTGTATGATATTTTTACAAATATATAAAAAAAATACAGTAATTCTCACAAATAAATTTTTAGATAATTATTGCACTTCAAACTGATATACTAGAGATTTCTAAGTTCTTTATAGGCAACTTTACTCATTTTTCTTATCATTATTCTTAGGTATTTTTGTCATTTCTTTATTTAAAATATAAAAACAACAATCAATGCAAATATTAGTTGAGGGGAGCATGGGTTATTAAATGTAGAGATAGATAATGATTTTTATTTTAAAGTTATCCCGGCTATTATCATTTTTATGTTGTTATCTTTCTCAAATGACAATTACAATATTTTTCGATATTATGGGCAATTTATTTAAATTTATTTATGAAATTATTGAAAGTTTATTTTACTTTTTTGTAGTAATAAAATTATAAAATTTAAGATATATGAGATATATGTCTCATACATCCATGAGACTTATGCTTATGTCTCGGGACTCGCATCTCGTCGTATACTACATAAAACACTTCACCTCACGCCTTTCACCTTTTAAAACTCTGCTTAAAATTAATCTAGAATAGAGTCTTTATATATCTACCCACTTAATTCTCTCCCTTATTTACTTTTTTCGTTCCAAATCAAACAATTTTCTATCCTCAATCTCTCCTTCTAGTTCAATGTTCTCTCTTTCTTCTCCTGCACAAGCTCTTCTTTAGTTAGCTCATTTAAAACATGATGTAAAAAACAACACTGCAAATCAGATTCTTGAGGTTTGTAACCAATGCAATCATTATTTAAGTTATGTATCTGATTTTCTATAGCTTTTCACATTTATTAGATACATGTGTATATATGTCTGAATTAAGATACAGTGTACATGTATTTATTTTTAATCAATGTATCAAATTAAGTGTATATATATTTAACGAAATATACATGTATTTGAGTAATTGTTCATGAATTTGATAAAGTGTATATATCTATATCTAAGTTGAGATTGTATCTAAATTTTTTCATCAATGTATCTAATGTGATCATTGATGCTCTTGACTTTGGTGCCTGGTTGGAATCTCTAGTTTCAGAGATAATGGGATGTCTGAGATATCCAAAAAAAAAAAATGGAAGGAGATTTGTCAACTAGATACATGTTTAATAATTCATTCTTTTCGAGCCCAAGTTAAGTCATAGGTGTGCCACGGCGTTTAGGATTCTCGAAGAAATCCTAACCAAACCTCTTAGCATATCAAACATACATAAGGTAAGTAAAGACATCAAGAATTATAAAGCGGAAGATAAGCCTCAAGGTAGAATCCCTAATGAAAGTAACTCAAGTAATTATACTTGATTAAACGGACTTACACATCTTTATCTAACGTGCTTCTAGTATCATAGACGGGGGCTTAGGACAAGCTCGTAGTTCACCCAAATAAAAGTTAAAAGAATCAAGTCTAAAACATAAATATCAAATGGATTGCCCTCAAAGCAAGAGAACTTACTAATGAAGTGATCAACAACTTCAACTAGTCACGAACGGAGTGTGTAGGGTGATCGTCATACCCTACACTATAACATAATACAGGCAAAAGAAATATGCATTAGCACTTTGATTGTACTAATTATGTGAGCAATGCAAAATAAAATGTCATAATACAAGAAGATGACGCAATTGACCAAGCTAAACTATGCAATTATTTGAAATATCATTTAGATCATGGAACATGATCAATGTAAAATTTGTCAGAAAAAAGCATATCCAAATATTGATATAGTGGAGTTCGTAAGTCAAAGGGAGAGAATCATAACCCGTCCAATTCTCATAAAAATATGATTATAAAATAGCTTCTTAAATCTTGACTTATGTAATGTGAGTATGGGTCTTTCATCATTACATATCTACGCTTAGGTTTAAAAATCTCAAAATCATCCATACTTGACTTGAATATCATCATAAAAGCTTATTTCATATTTTTCATGTAACTTGGTGGGAAGTCTTATCAATTCATCATCATAATACATAACTCATCGTTGAAAATTATAGCATAATGCATAGGTCCATATGAAATCAACTAAAAATTATGTAATTAGATGAAATCATACATAATCATGTAGGAGACATTTGAGTCATAATTGGAAGAACTCATTAGGAAACTCATAAATTCATACTTGAAATTAGCATAATACATGTGTCTAGGTAATAGTCCATTGAAATCATTAGGGCTGTGCAAAATTCGAGTCAAACTGTTAATCCGAACCAATTTTTTGGTTTATTGGACTATTGGGTCGGGTTATTGGCTTATTGGATCGGTTAACGGTTTATTCAAAAAT
>JBCEWC010013686.1:0-14901 GCA_038996855.1 Solanum aculeatissimum
TGTCGAGAAGCATAGGCTATCACCTTACCATGTTGCATGAGCACACAACCCAAACCAATACGGGAGGCATCACAATAGACCACCTAAACCATTTGGCAAGGTCAAAACCGGAGCCGAAGTAAGCCGAATATGTTTACACCATAGGAGATGACTAATTTTAATACAATGCACAATCCACAACAACATATTCTTGATACCACATCAATATTAACTCAATAATTCGAAACCATTCTCAACACCTCACACAATGAAGTACGAGATTCTATATACTTAACAAAGGTTAAGAAATTCACTTGCTTTAGTCGAATAATGATTAATCAAGCACTTGAGCCTTTTCCTTTCAAATAGAATCCGTAGCACCACGATCTAGTCAAATAAATTATCACAACAAGATTTTTGAAACTAACCACACAAAAGCTATAGTTAAATTCTCAAATTTTAAGGATAGGGTTCTATCTTAATTCCTTCAAATAACATACCTTTAAAGAAAGTTTACAAAATATGATATATCTAATATCTAGTTACCTATTACTATCATTAATTGTAAAAAAAATAAGAAAAATATATTAGTATATGTATATACGAGAAAGAAAGGACGCTGCATAATGCAGTGCCGCAATTCTTCCAATGCTACGCTAAACCCAACTTTTCACGTTTTTGAAGTGAAGCAACCAATAATATTCAACTCAACAGTGAAGGTGATTCATACTATCACCCCTCCACTAATCATTACACTAAGTAAAAATAACTATAAAGGACTTATAATGTTTCTAATATATTCCATATGATTCAATTGAATAACATATAATGAGACTCTTTCTTAGGCGTCAGTGACCAACACACACAACGTGTCAATTCGGAGCAATTGTACACAGTGATTCTAACTTTCACACCTAAAACTTATATAGTATTCACGATAGTGCATAAATTTTTGTACCATCTTCATAAAAATTAGAAGAAGAAGATTACCTAAAGAAGCCGTTCTTCATCGATGTATAGGTACGCTTCTTCTCTTTCTTTTGTTCTTTGTTTTACTTAATTTGATTAGGTTTTAAGAGTGCTAAATCTACTAATTTATTTTTAATGTATAGGCTAAGTGGTACTTAAGTAACTTAATTCTTTAGTCCACGAATTAATCTACTTGTCTAAATTTACCCATAAGTTAACAATCATAGTTATCAAATAGTCCAAAATACTCATTTAAAATTTACGAGAAGGATATTGTATAAAAATAAGAGGACTAATATTCTAAATGACCTAACGAGTCATTACATAAAGAGCATCAATTTTTAATATCATCAAAATCTCAATCTCATTAGCAACTAGCCGAAATCATTTCCCTTCTGCTTTTTATCATCAATAAATTATCAAGCAAACACGTAATAATGACAAATAGTCATGCTCATGGAAATGGAATATACAAGATGTCCATACCCTCATGTATCTCAACAATAGAAACTGATTAATTCTCAAGTGTCTCATTATCACCATCGTCTCAATATATCAATCATGTCACAATATAAGCATCATCTCGCTATCAATATCGAATAATTCACAAGATCACATAGGTCATGAATTCACAATTAATTTCTAAGCCAACAAATCTCCATATAAATAATTCTCTATCCAAAATATCGTGATCAAACCTACGATGATACAATTCCACCCCCAAAGTAATCAATTTCATACACATAGGAGCATACAAGGTTTATTCATACTTAACAAAAGGTTAAAAGTCCATTTTCCTCAAATAAAGTCTCTAATCAAGTTGAAATCGCTGCCTTCCCCCTTCTACGGTATTCCAACTCATCAAAATCTATCAAATATGGCATTCCAATTATATAATGAATCTAATGACACTAAAATCGATCAATTCAGGTGAAAAGGATAAAAGGGTCAAAAACCTCATGCCAGAAAAAGTCATTGGAATCTGAAATTTTTTACATCAAAACGTTCTCAGCATAATAAGGATTTCAACGGTGAAAACCAATTTGAAAATGGAGCTAGGATGAGGGAGAAATCATCAATTAAAGTTTAGGAATCAAAATCCCAAAAATCCCTAAATTTCTCCATTTAAATCCCAAAATTATAAGTTAAAATCACAAATTAATCAATGTAAATCAATGAAATAGATTGAAAAATAGTTACCCAATCACTTTGTCTTGAAAACCCATGAAATCTCTCTCTTAAATGAAGCTTGAAAGTGTAAAAATGGTGGAAATGAGTTTTAAAAAATATATATAATGATTGACATTATTCAAGGACTGAGTACACTCCGTGAGCGCGTAAGAGAACCAGGTTCACCTCCGCGAACGCAAAGGCCTAGATCGCGAATATGGAGAAGAACTAGGTTCACCTCCGTGAACCCGGAGAGTAAAAGGGGGTTGAATGCACAACTAAAATCAAAACTCAAAATGGGCACTCGAAACTCATCCAAAATCAGAATTTCACAAACCAAATACGAATCCATACCAGAAATAGTGATTCAAACTCAATGAGATTATCAAAAATTAATTTAGAGGCTTTCATGGCATATTTACCAATGCAAGTCAAATAAACTAGTTTAAAGCTCAAAAACTCAAAATATTCTTGGAAGCTCTAAAAATTACAATGAAGCCATTTCTAGCGTTAGTTAGACCATAGGAAACTACTGAAATTGTTGAAATTTTGATACGGACCTCTGAACTCTGACTATTGACCAAAGTTAAACTTATGATCCAAAATAAACTAAAAAATAACTTTGAACCTAAAATCTCTGTTTTAACTCTGAATTCTGTTCTGCAAGTTCTCCTAGACCAGATTCGGCATTCTAGAACTGATGGAATTGACAAAATCAGATTTTGACACTTGAAAATCAAAATGACCTCCAAACTCAAAAATTTCAACTTTAAGCCTTTTAAAACTCTTTCTTTTACAAAACTCTAACTTTTAACAAGATTTTCAAAATACGACTTTTAGATTTATTAAAAAATGATCCAAGGCAACTTTCAGGAAGGGAAAATGATAATTAAGTCAAAAATACCAAAAATAACTTTCAGGGTCATTATATCATTCACCACTAAAAATCATTCTTCCTCGAACATAAAGTAGCAAATCAAAACCAAAGCTTCATAATATCAAAATAGGGTTTCATAACTTTCGTAACTTTCACAATATTCTCATATCTCATAGCATGCATAAAAGCCCTTGCAAAATTCATATCATTCATAGTTTGCATAACTTGCCATAAGGCTCTCAATATCTTACAATCTTGACATACATCTTTAATCAAATCATGGTGAGTACATGCACATAAACTTAAAATTGTGCAAATCCTGAGTAAATTCCATAAGGGATGCAAAATAGTATCACTTGATCATTATTCAAAGGATCAACCAAAACATAGTAAAAACTTTGTTAGGGCACCATCAAACCCTCATAAAATCCACAAATTTCAGATGATATTTCACTTCATGATAACGTATGAAAATAAACCATCACAAAATACATAATAATATCATCTTATGAAAGAGTTCATAAAAATATCCATAAATATCCATAACTTAAAAATAGATAAGGGAGGGGAATGATTGAACTTGTGGAGGAAAGGCTTCCACAATCAAAACTCACATACCTTGGTGATTTAATGAAGTAAAATATTATTCATAAAGGGAGGATCTGAAACCCTAGCTTGCACCTCACACTTGAATGTCTTGAACAAGCTTGAGAGTGTTTGGGAGAATTTTAGACTTAGGATAGTTTTAGAATGGGGTGGGATGGAGTTGTTTAGGGTTGTATAAGATTGGAAAGGACTCATTTGAGGCTTAAATGATGTAGCATAGGCATTAAATAATAGGGAAGATTTAATTTTCTCCTTTTTAAAGGTTTGCTGGACAGGACCACGAAACCCTGATTATGGGTCGTGGTCTATCCTATGGGTCGTAAGTAAGGGGGTCATATCTGGTAACATTTTGAACCCTCAAAAACTTCCTCAGATCCTTGACCTACAATAGGAATTACGACTCGTAAGTCAAGGCATGGCCATTTGATAACCTATACATTAAACCCCTGAAAATCTCAAATTTCACCAAGTCTGGTGATCATTCCACAAGTAGGATTCACGGACCATGGAAGAAGTTATGGCCCAAGAAGACTTTCTACATTAGTGTACCTTCAAACATGAGCTACTAGAATGTACATTCAAAACCCACGAGCCAATGTGCACCCGTACATTAACATATAGCCCGTAAGACCATCATAACCCACTGTTACTCAAAAACAATTTCCAGAATTAATCTTCCTTTGAACTATCATGTTTCCCAACATGTGGGGCCTTACATTTATCATACATATAATCAAGTTCATACATAGAAAATGGCCACACAATGATCTTATTATGGGATCCACACCCTAACTATGTGTCAGCGTGACACTCTATATAATAATTAGCATGTCAAAATATGACACCCAATCCAATAATAATAAATATGCCAGAACATGATATCCGATCCAATAATGATAAATGTGCCAAAATATGACACCTAATCCAATAATAATAGATACTCAAAGCATGACACTTGATCCAATAGTTAGCATGTAAAAACGTGACATTCAATCCCATAATCATTATCACAATGTCAATAATAATCAAAACTATCATGAATAAGTCATAACTTATCAAGTTCAAGTAATAGGTTCGATGCATGTAATTTGATCATGAATAGTCATTATTAAGTTCATTCTATCATCCCCTATTCACATACAAACAGGTAATACTATCACGTAGTTAACAAACATATACAACATAATGAAAATCAACAACCATCACCTATAGTGATCAACAAGTGTTTACTGCATGCTTATACACATATTGGACCACATTTAATTTCACCTTGGATTACCCCTTTCCTCAAGACTCACTACCTCTCAACACTTTATTATGCCACAAGCTTTTACCAAGTCATTAGTCAATTTCAACAAGAAGAATCACAGTTAATAATGTTAGTACAGGACTCTCGCCACTAGGCATAGGCAGTTCATAATCTCATAATACCTTTCTATCTTAATAATGGTAACAACCTACCAAGCCAACCCTACTTCATGCCCGAAGGCCAAAGCATGATCTCTCCATCAATATGCAGTATACCATGGGATAGGAACATATTACAAATACTCAAGAAGGAAAACCTAGCCTACCTAGCGCGAACCTGATGTTGCTTGATGAAGATGCCATAATCGACTTTGGAAAAAAATTCAAGAGAGGCCAGCCTAAAATCCATTTTCGTAGCCTTCCTTGTACTAGAATCTCTCCTCTCTCTTCTTCTCAAGCCTAGAGCAACCTTTTGGGGGTCTTTCTAGGATAATACTTGTCTATGTTTGTATTCTAAGGAAAATAAAATTTTCATGTTATAAATCTAACTCATTGATCCTACTATAGAGGGTCTTATCCTCCATGGAGGCACCACTATGGTGGAAATATTTTTATTATGGTGGGGTGATATTCATCTGGAAATTTTTTTAAATTGCAAGGCTTTTTCCCACCCAGGTAATGATAATTTAGATCATTACACAATCACTCTTTTGAACCTCCTCAATACCACCGTGAGTGTGAATACCTACTTTTTATTCAAATCTACAGCCACAACAATTGTAATTTATTATTTTTACCTAAAAACAAATACCATAAATGGTTGGGTAGCACTTTCAACTCCAACACTGGTGGCTTCTCAATAGATGGCTTATGGGAGGAGATGGTCAATTTTTCAAATCAAGATCAACCTTCTTAGGTCATATGAGTATTCACTATCCCCTCATATTCTATCATGCTCTTGCTTTCAAAGTTCATGATCATAGCAGCTAAAGCCTCAACAACAAACCTCTCCTCTTTAGATGGACCAATCACCCCCTCGTGGTCCATGTCAATCACTAATACAACACTCATATCACTTCTTTCGTTAAGACCTGCACACATTAAATTTGGCTTCCTCTTTACTTAGCCTAAATATGAGTTCACCAATCTTTATATCCACAAGTGCTCTGCCAGTCTTTAAAATGGCCTTCCTAGAATGATGGGCATATCAAAATGTACTTCATAATCAAGGATCACAATGTCAGTTGGGAAGATGAAATGATCATCTTTTATTAATACATCGCATAAAATCCCTATAGGCCTCTTGGCTAACAGCTCTTCCACCAATAACCTCATTATTGTTGCTTTGGGGGCTCTCAAGCTCAACTATTCATAGATTGCTAATGGAATAAGATTTATGTTGGCTCCAAGATCACACAAAGATCTATCAAAGTTGATACACTAATTATGCATGGGATGGTGAATTCTTTAGGATCCTCTTTCTTTTTTTACTAAATATCTAGTTGCGATAGCACTATAATAATGCAAGTTGTCTATGGGCTCTTAAAAGTCACTAACTTCTTTTACATGACCAGATCCTTCATAAACTTTGCATATAATGGTATTTTAGCAAAGACCTCAATAAATGGTATATTTATGGAGATCGAGTTCCTTTAGCATGGTGATAAACTTCATTAACTTAGCATCCTCTGCTTTCTTTTTTAACCTTTGTATAAAATGATGGCAGCGACTTCAAAACTGTTGATAAAGTTGGAGTGACTTCTTGTGCAGGATTTTCTTTATTGGTAGTTTTATCAACCTCTTTAGGAGTTTCAACCACTAGTTTGGGCTCACCCGTATCAGCATGTGACATATCCTCTAGCTCGGCATCACCAACTTGGTCCGTACATGTGGGAGTTGGTTCAAGAAGTGATTTACCACTTTGAGCAGTGATGGTCATGTATGTTTTGCTTGTTTTTGGGATTTGTACTGTATCACTGGGTAGTATCTCATTCTCTCTTAAATTCAAAGAGGCTAATAGTTAACTCATTTATTTCTCTAATTGCTTAATGGTTGTTGAATATGAGTGTCATGCCCCGGGAGGGTACCATTGGTGTGACCGACACTTAAAAATCATTTATGGCTCTCAAGCAAATCACTTGGCCAGATCACATATTCATTCATTCATTTAAATCAACGGAAGACTTAAAATAAAGAGACAATAAGATGAGAAATTCAATCAACAATCTAGCTTAATAAAAAAGGCCATAGACTAATAAATCAAGAGATAAGGTTCTCAACGTCAACTAGTCACTATCTAGTCTATGAAGTCTTTATTTGTACTATCTAGATGGTGCCAATAATAGGTTCACGGCTACCTCAAATTAAAATAAAAAGACTAAATTCAAAAGTAGAAAAGATATAAGTGGTATGCTCCGAATGCAAGAGAGGACTCAACAATTGGCTGATAGTAAATAAGATCCTCAACGAAATGCCTGTTGATGATCTCTAAATACCTATCTCTGCATCGTGAAAATATGCAGGCCTAAATGGATATCAATAAAAGGAATGTACGAGCATCTAAAATATCTGAAAAGGAACGGACATAATCAAAGATACTCAACTCAACTCAAGAGATCTTTAACACCTCCCAAGTGCCTTTGGATACCTTTGTAATAGATGACTTGCATAATGCATCATTCGTATTCTTTTTGGTAAATTTGAGGCCGAATTCTTTATCAGGAGGCAAAATTGTGTGGAAAAATGATCTCATTCAATTTTTAGGCCAACCTTATTGAAAGATAAGTTTTTGCAAGTATTTGCACTTTCCAGAGGGGTTCGTGACCTTTCCACATCACGAAAAGGATTTATTTTAGCATAAAAATGACCAGGACCATTCCAAGGCAAAATTAGGAGAAAATTAAACTTCACGCGAAAATGACCTACGTCAGAACAAGTTCACACCGTGCCTTGGTTTTACTATAGTAAAGATTTTTTTAAAAAAAATCAGCTTTAAGTAAGGGCGATTGGGACAAATTCCTAAACCCTTATAGATGGAAATTCACAAAATATATCTCATTGTTTAGACATATTTCACTCACCAAAACTCCTAAATTCCTCTCAAAACCTCCCAAGCCTTCTCATCAAAATTTCACCTAAGCTTTTAGGGTTTCATGACCCCTCCATTGAAGGCCAAGCTTCAAGGTGACTTCAAGCTTCTCTTATCTTTTTAAAGAACATTAAGGTATGTGGGTTCCTTCATCTATGTATCCTTCCACACATGGATTCCAAAACCCTTCCCAACCCAATCCTCTAAATTCAAGATTGATTACATTATGGGTACTCCCTATTGCTCCTTACATGCATGATTTATGTTGGGAATTCTCATCTATTGAGTTGAAATGCATGAAATCTTTTCAAATATTGATATTATGAAATTTAAGATATGTATTTATGATTCTATGAAATGATATGAAATTTATGGTTTATGAGATAATTTTCATGATGCCCTAACTAGGGGTTTCTCAATGATTATGGTGTGTTGTTTTGAATAATCTCAAGTGATCATGTTTTACTTCATTCAGGAATATTACTCATAAATTTCATGATTTTAAATTCATATGCATAAACCCACCATATTTTGGAACTAAGATTATATGATGAAACATCTTATGTTGATGAAAGATTTTACTACGAGCTATGTAAGTTCATGAATATTATGAAGGACTAAGGGATAACAAGCATGTTATGAACCTATGAAAATTATGCAATATTATGAAGCCCTCTTATGATGTCATGACACACCCTCTTGTGAAAGAAAATGCTCACTTGAAGGGGGTTATGATTTTAATGAGCTGCTCTTATCATGATATTATAATTTTCAAGACTGTTCATGTTATGATTATGATTATTATTATATTAATGTATTTCGTATGACTAGACTTAGAACTGAGAGGACTTTGGTAGATCACCTATATCCCTTAACTATGTTGCACCGTAGGTCATTCTAATAGATCCATATAAGTTGTATTGCATGATTCACCAAAATGGGTAGGATCTCGTATGGTACATGTAAAGTATTCACCGAAATGGGTAGGATCCTGTAAGGTACATGTTAAGAACTCTTCGAAATAGGTTGGATCCTATAAGGTGAGGTATAATCCATCTTTGCAAGTAGACTAATCGTTTTTTGTTGTGGAGGCAACATCGGGATTTCACGTAGTAGATCGCATAGTCTTAGTGTCGGTTAAGGTCTCCTCCCACATATGCATGATATGTTATGAACTTGTGCTTTTACCTTCCAAGCATATTTTAATTAAGGCATTGATCATTCATGTCATATTGAGCTTATTGTCTTTATTTATGATTATGCATCTTGTCTAATATGTCTTATGATTTCCTATTGTATTGCATCCCGCATACTTAGTATATTCAATGTACTAACTCATACTTTTTGCCTACATAATCTAACCATGTAGGGACCAAAGATTTTCCCCATCCACTCCTTGTGGCTAGTACAATTCGTGAAGACTTTGCTTGGGGTGAGTCCTCCATTTTGAGGAAAATATCTATTTTCTATCTATCGTACTTATTTTAAGACATTGCTACTTTTGAGGGTGAGCTCAGGACATGTCTTGGCCCCTCTTCCATCTATGACTAGAAGTATTATTGGATGACATGTTATGTATGAATCATGCGATGCTTTGTATCTATAGAGACTTTACCTTGGTCCCTATCCCATGTATGTTGTTGCTTTTGATGTTATTAGCAAGGTGATGAATTATCTAAGTCCTTACTTATCATAAAGTATGTCCCATGTTCCATTTCCTTCAGATTTACTTGTTGTGCTTGAATAATGGAAATTTCTTATCTCTTGTCCCATAAAGTGCGTCCTAAGTCCCTAATCCCCTTAGTACTACTTGTTTATATTTGAATTATGCTCCTTAACCATGGATATGCTTACATATTCTATGAGTCTTGTTTGGGGTGCCTTTCAGTTCCCCATTTTTCATGTCCCACCTAAGCCTAGGCTTGGGTCATGACAAGATCCATCTCAACTATCAACTCAACTCAGAAAACTCAACTCAACTCAATAAATCATGTATGTTTAAGAATAAATTCATTCTTTGAAAATATACTCAATAGTATAAACTTCATATCAAATCAAACTAATCATTAAGTGGAAGTTTCTCTAACCAACAATCATCACCATATGAGTGAGTGATGATACAACAAAGTGTCATTGCCATATCCTTCCAATACCTTGCTAGGGTAAAGGATGACCACCATCATTGGATCCACAATCAATCAAATCAAATCCTCTTTAAGGACTCTATAGGTATGACCCCTTTCTCATCCTATATTGACGGCATAGTGTATGGAATTTGAGTTATTTATACTCTTGCACAAATTGGTTCTCAATATTACTCCCAAAATATGTGCTTATAGCTATTAATGTTTCAAATCATCTCATCAAGTCTGATTGGACTCTCACCAGTTCAAACTCTTCTCAGTCATCAATTTTTTTCTTTTAAAACAAAAGGAATATACTTTCAAACTCTTTCAAAACTCATCAAAATCCTCTCTCAAATCACCAGGTGCTTTCATTTAAAATATGTTTCAAAAGTCATTCACATCTCGTCAAGACTCTTTCTCAAATTATTGTTTATGCTCAAAGATTCATGTTCATGTAGACTCAGTAAAACATGTTCAAATTAGTTCAAAATTATTTTTGTTCAACATGCAAAAATGACCATCAATCTCAATTCAAAATAATGCATAATATCAAATATAATCCTCAATTAGAGTTCTTGTGAATGAACACATGAAACACATTCAAATCAAATACTCAACTGATGAACATCGCCAATACATTTTTATATACAAGGAACTCAATAAGATAATATATAACTCAAAAATTCAATTCAAGAAATTTGAAAACTCAAACTCAACTCAACTTAAATCAATGGAGATGAAGGTTCACGTGGACGAACTCAGTCAAACGTTGTGTTACCTTACATATATAAAAAGTTGATATTACAATCAAAATTTGAATAACACTAGATTTCTTAGAGAAAACCATTAATCTCGGAACCTTGATGCTTGTTCTTGAGAAAAGAAACTTTCCTATATAGTTCTTTTATTTGTGGAAGAACTTGGAAAGACATTGGTTGAAGGGATTTTCTTTGATTCTTGAATTACTAGATTAAAAGTTTTAGAGTTCTTTATGAAGAACCCTAATTCTTGAAGAAAAAGAATCAAGAAATCCTTTCTTTAAATTCTTGAATTGATTTTCTTGAAACTGTATGTAATGATTTGAGATTTCTCTTAGAGATTCATGAATAGATGAAGAAATTTGGATGGGAAAGCTTGAAATATATGGAAAATAACTTACCTTGATGAAGAATCTTGAAAGATAACCCTAACTTGATGAGTTTCTTGAAGTTTCTTGAGTATTCAAGTTTAGAAGTGAAGGAAAGGATTTTTATGATGCAAAACTGACCTTCTATACATTTTAGAATATTAAAATAACTTCAAAAAGGTTATAGGAAAAATTCCCTCAAAAATAAATAAAGAGGTGCCATTTAACTTTGGTAGAAGAGTTCATATTCACTCCGCATCGCGAAGCTATCACGGACTTCGGCCAGCTCTATGCATCTCTAGTAAAATAGTAGTAACTTTTTACATTGAACTCAAATTAGTGAAATCTTGATGAATTTAGAAAGAAGACTCAAAGACCTTTAATTTGATAGTTTATAGGACACTTAACTTTTTATATTCTAGGAGATATAATCATTTGAATTTGACCTTTGTATGGACTCACACGAAAACTTAGCCAATAGAAATTCTTTGAACTAGGCTTAGTATAAGAGATCCCTTAGAACCCTAAATCACATCTAATAAAATTTAAATGCTTAGAAATTGCTCCTAAAATATATATACACAATTTTAACTCACTGGATTACCTGATCTTTTTATAAAATCTTACATCGAAACTCAATCGATAAGGAAGCTTTTAACTCAACTTTGTGCTAGAGGGTTTTTGTGATCTTACTTCATCTTCAAATCTATTCTTATACTAAGAAAATGACTTTAACACCTTTGCTCAATTAAGAATCATCAAGTACAATCTTATAGCATATGAAGGATGGTTCAATCTTAGCTTAAAAAAATTAGAGTGTTACAGTGAGTCACTAATTTGCTCATGTCAGACATATCACCCTTCAACTCTTTGAATTCTGCATCAATAGACACTCTACCTTTTTAGCACCTTGGCCAACATATCTTCTAGTCTAGTGTTGCCAGTTCCATGACCAACTCTATCTTTGTTACTTGGGGGTATGTAGACTTTGCATTGATCAGTCTTAAAGTTATCTTAATTTTGCCAATTTCCTTAATCATGATTTCCAAGCCTATCATAGTATCTTTCCTTTTGATAGTTCCAACCTTATTTTATGAAGTAGTAAGTTCAAAAACCCCTAGTTGTTTAGATACCTAGCCTCCTCTTAATTCAAGATCCAAGTCCTCATGCTAATTGGTCGTTTTGACTGCATTAACCTTCTTAGTATTGACTAAGATTAAGTGCTTTGTCAACAGATCCATTTGCATTTTCATATGTGCCATATCTTGGTATCGCTCTTCTTCGCATCGATGCTACTCTGTTGTCATATTGCATAGTTGCTATCTGAAACCTGTTAATCTTTAATATTTCAAGCCTTGTTATTCTTTGATACCTTGTACATCAAAGCCTAGGCCTTGGTGAAGTTTTTTGACATGAATGATCCACCAGATACCGCGCCAACTATAGGCTTAGTTGTTGAGTTTAGTGACCTATAAAAAGCTTCCATTAAGTGCTTATCGGTGAACTTGTGATTCGTATATTGTGTTAGCTTATAATTAAACCTTAATCATGTCTCATGCAATGCCTCAGTTGGAAAATGCCTATGACTGCTAATCTCATTTTTTAATTGGAGCATCTTTGAAGGTGGGAAGAATCTCACAAAAAAGGCTTCTCTCAACTCTCTTTAGATAGTAATTGAGCTATGAGGTAACTCATTAAGCTACATTATTGCCTCCTTAGTGATAGATAATGGAAACAATGTAAATTGATTTTTCATCTGACTCATCCTAGGAATTTTAGTTGGCTTGCAAATGCCCATGAAATTCATCAGGTGTTCATTTTCATCATCACCAGTCTCTCCTCTAAATAAACCCTCTAAGATAAACAACTATATTATGGAACTTTTGATGGTGAACTTCACTCCTAGTGGCAATGGAGGTAACGTAATAGCTCCAGTGGAACCAACTCCATCCATATCTGCATCATCATCATCCAGAGCAAACTTAACTGGTTGTTTCCCTCTACCTTTAAGAGTTGGGTTTGGATTCACCGGTACCATGTTCACCCCTTCTTCATTAAGTGGATCATCCTTATTGTCATTCACACAACAATATCCCTCACGTACTGCACTGCTCTCTCTTGTGTAGTTATTCTGTATCGTTTGAGTTTGGGATCATATAGAGTTAATGACACCCTTGCTTTGGGTGTTTGGCATGCATGAACCTGTAAGTTGTAGAAAATAAAAAGTAAAATTAGAAAATATAACTATAGACTAATGTAATTACTAAAAGACTATTTCAAAGTCGTATTCTCTGGTAACAGCGTCATAATTTGATACACCCAAATTACACATCGATTAATAAGTTAATTGGTCACTATAAAATATAGAACTCAACCAAGTTGAGGTTGATCCCACAGGGAATGTAGTGGAAACATATCTACTAGCACTTATGTTCAATTGCGGTCACCATTTCCAGAAATCAAAATTGCATAAAGTAAATGGGGAATTTGGTGTAAGTAAGTGATTAATGCCTAATTTTCATATGCAAAGGATGACAAACTTAGAGTTTATTCAATAAATGAAAGATACTAGGATAGAGTTTCCTGCAACATGACAACTCCATAGGTATATTGCACTAGTAACCATCCCTCAATGCTTAGCATACAAAATCTAACATATTATGGACACCTAAAAGCTTCTCAGCCTTATTAGATGAATTTCACTCCTAACCTTTTGATCTCAGAGTGTGAGAATTACTAACCCTTGTTTATGATATCAAATAACTATCCCTTCGTAGGCTCAAGTTATTAGACAAAGAATTTATGCTACAAATCTCTATTATTATTATCTTTTTCTAATCACTACTCCTCTCGTGAGCAAGTATTGAATTCAGTCTAGCTCTAATGCGTATACTCAATGAAAAAATAATTATAGTGATGAAAATAATAAGGTATGCATTCACATTGATTGATAATTACGTCATACTTCACATGTGTTGTTGCTTTGTCATGATTTTCACAACCCTAGTTGTGAGATTTTAGCTATTCATGATATAAGAATAATCTCCAAAATATATGTATAATTCATGCAAAAATTAATTACAATGATCAACTAATCAAAACATGAACCAAATGAATAAATGAAGGATTTGAAATTGATAAATCCTTGAAAATATTGTTAAACTCATCTGAAAGCCTTCACAATGTGTTCTAAAAAGTATCCAGAATGTGTGATATCACAAAAAGACATAAAACATGCTATTTATAAATATAGAAAATCAACTCAACTTAAAAAGATAAGGAACTTAATCGGAGTGTCATAAGTCAAGTAAACATACGATTTAGACAGAGCCTAATCAAATCTAATTCAATCCATTCCAATCCAATCATAGTATTATCATGTCCTATTGGGAGTTTCTCTAACCGACAATGATCCCCTATGAGTCGTTACATCATCTCCCCCTTGGAAACATTCGTCCTCGAATGAGCTAAGACTAGGACATGAGGACATCAATCATAAAACAAGTGACATGCTGACATAAACTCAAAAGACCATACATCATATCATAAATCATTCAAAACTCATGTCAAAACATCATTTAAATCATTTTTGTGCTCATGAATGCATGAAATGTCATGAAATTCAAGAAACAAAGAATTGAAACAAATCAAGGATAGAACCTAGTACCTTAGGCTTGAGTAGATGGAAAAAGATGAGGATAGCGATTCTTCA
>JBCEWC010013687.1:0-14900 GCA_038996855.1 Solanum aculeatissimum
GGACCTTAACTTAGTTTTTGGGGTGGGTCTTGGCCACCCCATGCTCTCTGGACCACTGTACGGAACACCTAACGGACCATTCAAGTTCTCACGGTCCGTCTCATAAGCCTTGGGCAGTTTACAGGCCCCTATCTCCAATGTCTTCCGAATTTCAGGCAGTCCCACTAATTTGGCCATAACTTTCTCATACGAACTTGGAATCAAGTGAGACAAGTTGCGCTGCAAATATAATTCAAATATATTCAATTTGATATATAGAATTCCATATGGTTTAAATCAGACCAAAAGTTATGCTTCTGCGAAGATCACTGTCTAAACGGCCCCTCTAGGCCCCAAAACAATCCGTTTTGCGTTCGGACACTTAAACTCAACCCGTGGATACCAAACTTCAAACATGACTAGTATAATATCATACAAGATCAACCATAAGAATTTTCGTAAATGTTTGGGTTGTTACACCTTATCTATTCGATTTGTTGATTTTCGTTTTCCTATTTCATTTTAGATTTAGTTTTTACTTATTATAAATAGGTTTTCATATTTTTTAAGCTAAAAAAGAGGGCAGAGAGAAGAGGAGAGAAGAGAGAGGCAACATAGAGAGTTAGAGACTCAGTACTTGTGATTTTTTCTTTTATATTTGATCTATAACATCGTGATTTCTTGTGATTCAATTTACAATTGTAAGTGTTTAATTATGCTATTCTATAACATAATTCTTTCATCTACAGTGAATATGAGTAGCTAAATCCATAACTAGGATTGTGAGAGCCATGAAGAACTAACAAAGTAAAATCCAAATAATTCATAATCTTTGGAAAGTGTGTATGTGTGTATTAATTATCTCTTCAATATGAATGCTTTTTAATGATGGCCAATTTAAGAACTCGACTAATTCTTACTTGCTAGATTAAGGGGGTAATGAATGGGATAAGAGATAATTAATAGAATTCGATGTGAGTACTCTCATCTAATCAACCTGAACGTATCAAGGGATGGTTGTACTGGGACCAAGTTAAGAGTTAGTAATGTCACACTATAGGGATTGATCAAATTACGTAGTAAAATTTGCCTCTCGCCTAGATCAAAGGGTAACATAACTTACCAGTTCTATATACTACACACTAGAAAAGGTTATGATTATCTGGTTATACTGAGTTAGGGAATCATGGAGAACACAATAACCTAGTTACTTCTCTCATTGATTTCACAACACTTGCATTTGATTGATTGCTTTAGTTTAGGTTTCATTACTATTTTTATCAAACCCCCCTCCATAGTTAGGTTCTATACTTTGACAGTGACTACCTATCCTCAATTTGGAGGTGTAGCTTGGGCATGATCAAGATTTGGCGCTATTGCCGAGGAATATAACTTTAGACTGGTTTAATTAGGGTGATTTATGAATTAATCCTTATTTTTCTTATTTTACATTTTTTGTTGGTTATGTTTTGTTTCAGCATACAAGTGTAGTATAAGCCTAATACTCGTAGTCGAGGCACTCCCTTGTCTCCATTTGATCCAGAGATCTAGAAAATGCTACAAAGAATAGCCTAGGACAATACAAACAATGCTGCAAATCTTGCATGCAATTTGAACAATGATGACCCACCACCATAGGTTTTTAAGCCATTACTAATACATGAAATCAATATAGACTTAACCCTATGGTAGTGGATGTCACCAGACCTATTGTGTTACCTCCCTTACTGGAGGATACCAAGTTTGTCGTATCAATTGGGTTAGTACAGATGCTGCAGAATAGAGGGTTATTCATGGGCTTACCATCAGTGGATCTACATAACCATCTACACAATGTTGTTTTTGTCTATAAGAACATGATGGAAATCAAAACCTGTCCATGGATGTCGTTGAGCTCTGTGTCTGCCCATTATCTCTTACAGGTGAGGCAACAATATGATTATCTGAACTTTCACAAGGCTCTATCACTACATGGGAGGAAATGCAAAAATCTTTCTTAGAGAGATTCTTTCCCAAATCGAAGAAGCTAAAGCTGAAGGATCATATTAATAACTCGAACAATTGTCTGGTGATTCTATCAATATTACATGGGAGAGATTCATAAAGTGTTTGAGGATTGTTCTGGACCACAACATCATCGATGATTCCGTGGTGGAAATCTTTTATCGGGCATTAGATGACAATTGTAAGGTTGTGATTGATACAATAACAGATGGCTCATTCTTGGATTGCACTTTTCTGATTGTAGCAGAACGACTAGAGAAGGTACTGAAGACTAACCGTGCATGGGTTCAAGAGACAAATTGATTACTAAGAGCTCTTTCGCTGTGAGTACCAATCCAGACCAGGCTAGGATTAATGAAGATGTGATGCAGGAGTTAGCTCAGATCAGTAACAATGTGGGTTTGTTGGCAATTGGTCATCAGCCATTACGTGCACCCATATATGAGGAGCCATATTATGAGGAAAACACATGCTTTGTGACTGGTTAAATAGGGGTTTTCGGACCAATGCCCAAGGGTCCAACCAGGACTATTAGTACCAAGGTTAGAACTTCACCAGAGATAATTCTTACAAGGACAACAACCAAGGTGGATAATATGATAGGAATAGGAGGCAAGATCGAAATGGTGATTTGGGGTTGTATAGATGGGTATAGAAATGGTCCATATGTGCCACTAGATAATCATGATTTGGGATGGTAGTTCTCGTATTGATGAGATGTTTGACAAGTTATCGAAGAAGGTTGATGCTCAAGATGATACTTTGAAGGGAATGAGGCTAAAATTTCAAGTATTAATCAAAAGATTGAGTCTCATTCTGTGGATATTAAGAAGCTGAAGCAACAATTTGGCCAGATGTCTACACAGTTAAACTAGCGCTAGAAGAGTACATTGCCAAGAAATATAATGCAAAATCCAAAGAATAATGGGTAGTGCATAGCAGTGACTAAATGAGGTGGCAAGCAGATGATCGACCCACCAATATCAGTAGATGATGATATGGTTCTTGAGAAGATGGTAGAAAGTAAGGATGCAGAGACAGGAGATGAAAAAGTCAAGGACAGGGGAAGCAATAAAGTGGAGACACTAAAGAAGTTGAAGCCCATACCTAGGCCTCCACCACTTTTCCCTTAGAGACTCAAGAAGACGGAGGAGGAAGGTAAATTTCAGTATTTTATCTCCATGTTGAGGCAACTAACATCAATATTCCCCTCATTGAGGCATTAGAGCGAATGCCTGAGTATGTTAAGTTCATGAAAGATCTGATGATGAAGAAGAGGACGGTGAGCCAAGCATAGTCCCAAAATCTTCAGCATTGTAGTACTATTGCAACAAGGTCCTTAGTGCAGAAGAAAGAGGATCCCGAAACATTCACCTTACCCTGTACCATTGGAGATGTCAACTTTGTAAAGGCATTATGTGACTTAGGAGCCAACATCAATTTAATGCCTCTTGTAGTGTTCCAGAAGTTAGGCTTAGGAGTCCCTACACCAACAAGCATACGGTTGTTGATGGCTGACAAGATAGTGAAGAAGCCTATGGGATACTGTACGACATTTTTGTCAAAGTGGAAAAGTTTATATTCCTTGCAGACTTTGTGATTCTGGACTGTGAGGTTGACTTTGAAGTCCCAATCATCTGGGAAAGGCCTTTCCTAGCCATTGGGCGAGCACTAGTGGACATGGAGTTGGGCCAATTCAAGTTTAGATTGAATGAAAAAAAAGTTATCTTCAATATCTACCAGTCAAAGAAGAGACCTGATGAGCTAAAGATAGAAGTATGGGCACTTGGTAAAGTCTGAGTAACCAAGTTGTCTAAATCATGTCGTGACACTAAATCAGGCGTTACTTGGGAGGCAACCCAAGATATTTGTTGTAATTTTATGTTTTTGTTTTTGTTTTTATTTTGCATTTTGGACTCATAGGTAGTTTACTTTTCATGTTTTGGTTATAATTTTGAACTCACGAATTGAAAAACTATAGGGTAATAGTTTGTTTGGCTGAGAATGTGCAGGAACAAAGTTAAGGAAACAAACATGTGCAAAAGGTGGGAAAACATGGTTCTACGACTGGTTCCACAGGCCGTGGTTTGCACCACGACTTGTATACTGACTCATAGAACCATTTCTAGTAAAATAGAATTTGTGCACTCTATTTCACGAGCTAACATTATGGCCCATAGATAAAAATAAGGGACATGAATGGGGTTTGTGGACCCTAGGTAAGATTTTAAAAATTCATAAAATGTTGGGGGCACTTATGAGATAACCTATGAGTCGCAGGTCTGCCTACGATCCATAGGAAGCTTCGTAGTGGTCAAACCCTGAAATATTGGATTCTAAAACCACAAGACCAGGGCTTATAGGACGTAGAACCTCTTATGACCCATAATTGAGGTTTGTGGGGTCAAAACTCCACTTAAACCTAACCCGATCAAACGAATAAAAGAGGGGTAAATTCTTATTACCACTCACTTTCGCAATTATTCCAATAATACCCAAGACCCTTTTCCTTCTTCCCCAAGGCTGATCACCTCCGACATTCACCATCATATTTTCTTACCAAATTCTGGCTAATATCTGGCAACCAATCACTGTTTCGACCAGTCAAGGCTTCAATTTTATGGGTTTTTCTTGCTAGTTCTCGGTCACTTGCTTAATATTCTGGTATGTGCTACCCTTGAAATTTCATTCTTGTCGAATAATTTGGGTTGATGACTTGAGACATTATTGAGGTTGAACTCATGATTTTCTTTCCCTAATAATTAGTGTTCTATGTGAATAAAGTATAGAATTTGTTTATCACTGTTCAATTGCATAATTTAATCTTGAACCGTGTATATGAATGTGATTTTTAGTGGTTGAAATCGTGTAATACCTTGTTGAATGAGTTATACTTACTTCGATAAGGTAAAGCATGAGTTGAAAGACGGATGATGAAATTCACTAAATTGTCCATGAAACAATTCTGTGTTATTGTTTAAAATCACAATATCACCCGTCGTCTAAGTTACACTAAACTACCTTATTGAGATCGACTATGTGATTGGATGAATTAAATGATAGCATGCTAAATTATTGGTCATATAAGGGTTAACGTGAGGTCTGCATGTTGAATTGATAGTTGAGGGGTAGAACATTGAATCACACATGTTAGGTTGGTTGGGTGAATCAGTGAAAATTTATATGTATTTATGTATTGGGATGATTGGATGCATTAAATATATAGTGCATGTATTTGCCTTGGTTTGGGTGCGATTGCTTTGATGTCATTTACTATTCGTACCTTGTTGTTGTGACCAAGTCATTGTGCTTGAGAAATCCATTCAATTTTACCTTGACTAGGATATGGCTACGATTTTGGTTGCATATTGAATAATGGAATCGAATGGTTGATTGAGAAGGGTAAGGTTGTTATTTTTCAACAACACGAGGGTCTTTTATGGTCGGTGGATTAGTCCATGAATCGTAGCTTCCCCTCATAAGTTAGAATCAACAATTTATGATTTCTGGGATGTTACCAGATGAAACTATTTACGGGTCGTAGTTCATACTATGGCCAATAACTTGGCTTCGTAGCTTCCTTACCTATTTTGGATTGAATCCTGGAAATGTACCTATGACTCAACCTACAACTCGTAGTCTATTCTACGAGTTGTAACTAGGTCTGTATGCATATTTCTAGTGACTAAAATTACTGTACCCTGTTTCCTACGAAAGCTTTTTACGGCTTGTAGTTTACCCTATGACCCGTAGGCGAGCCTTCATAGGTCCTTTTGTGATAAATTTTTGTTAACTTTTGTTTTTCGTTTTTGTATTCTTGGGACTTATGGGTATGTATAGTTGTGCTTTCAGGTACTATAGCTACCTGTCCCAAAAGCGATAAGATAGAGGTCATGCAGAACCAACTTCTAAGAGCCCACAAATTATGAGGCTAGTGGTTCACTAGAGTTTCTCGACATCTAGCCAGATAAAGACGTTAAGTGACAATATGCTAGGATGACAACTAAATAGATAGTACCGACCCAGACACAGGCCATTGTTGCTCAGCCTCCCCAGTCTGAGGAGGAAGGTCCCCACCAAAGAAGCTTCAAATAGATGATGGACTTCTAAAAGGGGTTTGAATCAGGTTCTAAAGAGGGATATGCCTCCGGTTTAGGTGAGGAGTCAAGTTCTTAGTCCACACAGTCCATCCCAACACCATCATCTCCTTCAGGCTGGATTGACAAGACAATGGTGTGGCCAGCACATGCAGGACATATAAAGGGAGGATATCCTACTGGATGATCGGGGTTGACAGGCCCATGCTATATTTGAGGAGCCATGGATAATCACATATGGGCTTGACAGTGACCCCACGCTCTGGGATACCATGACCCAGTATCATTTGGACTGGTTAGCAGCCCCATTGGGCAAGTACTCCCCGACACTTGTATGTGAGTTCTACGCATCTTATGCTATGACCATTATGGAGGGTACCTCGAAGAGGGGGAGATACATAGCTCAACCCCGACATTCTCAAATGATGGTGCACGGAGTCCTTGTTGATATATCTGAGGCCACCATCAGGAGATTTTTGTTCGATCCAGAGTATCAAGTCCCTATTTCTACAGCTGAGTATGATTATAGGTTGGGGCAGACAAGGGACCGAGGTTTGATGAGCGATGAATCCCACACGACCATTTTGATGCATTGGATTATAAACTATATAGTTGAACAAGGCCAGGACCCTGACTAAGTTTCCACTTCGGCTATGATCGTGAAGGCTTTACTAAACTTCACCGATAGGTTTTAGTAGGTTGTAGTGCGTATTCGGATCCGGCCTACTCAAGTAAATAATACTTTGATGTTGGACCACATAATTTTTGTTGCCAATATTTTTGTTGGGTATGATATCGATTGGGCTTGCTTGATAGAAGAGGAGATACATGAGAGGGCCCTGAAGAGGTCCACATCTACCCCCTTCCCATGTTTGATCTACCACTTATGTATAGCGACGGGGTGGAGATTTTGCATAATGTAGACTAGATGATTGAGGTTTAGAGTACCCTAGATGTTAGCTTGATCAAGACTAATGAGAATTTTGTGGCCCTCCATCGAGCAGCATACCCTCTGGTTCAAATACCAGAGATGTTCGCCACAACACCACAGCCTGAGCCTACATCATCTACTACTACTGCTCTAGAACTAGACTGGCCCCCATATACAGATACTGAGAGAGAAATAGGGTCTACTACTACTTCTACTATTGTACCAGAAGTCGTGCCTACATGTCCTCCACCCACAGGCATAGTTTATGTGTTTGTGGAGTCTTTATAGGATCTGGTACAATGTCAGGTTCAAATTGAGTCATAGTTGACTCAGTTGCTACATCAAATACGACCTTGGGTTTGCAAGGCTATTTTAGAGGCTAAGGAGTGCATATGGGTACACTGTGCTGACATTACTGAGGAGAAACTTGCACCATTCCATGGTCGGGTAGATGCATTCGAGAGGTGAGTGGAGTAGAGCCTCAGACTAGCCCAACCTTCTAATTTGACTACCATCCGAGAAGAGATCCAGTAGCTCCATACAGATATGAGAGTCGCAGCTTCAACACCTCTAGTGATTCCCATGCCTGATACTACTACTAAGGAGGTGGTTGATTTGTTTTTTAATGAGCAGCCACCAGTATGCGCCTCTGGGAAGAGGCCTTTTCTTGAGTTTGATGATCATGATATTATGAGAAAAGAGGCAAAGAGGTTGGAGATAGAGCGGTTCAAGGCCACTAGATGGGCCTTTATTATTGATGAGAGAGATTGGCAAGCATATGAGCTTGAGATAGTGAGGGGTGTTGGACCCTCTGAACATGTTGCCGACACTGAGGAGACCACCTGACAGGTTGAGGGTCATGATGTATAGACACACACAGGTGCTTAGGTGCCCAGGTATATTCTTTTTTGACCCCTATCCTTTTCTTTTGCTATATTTTATTGCCTTGAAGACAATGCAAATGATTTTTGATGGGGTGTAGGTAGTTACAGGCTTTGGCAAAATCTGAGTAACCAAGGCTTATAACTATCCTTATTTTTATGTATGTGGGGTTTTCTTGCCTGTGCTCTTTCCCTAAGGACATTTATTTTATGTTAAACCGACATGTTTAGGATATGCAAGTAGTACTAGTAGCATATTGTACAGATATCTGTGGAACATGTTAGTTTATTGAAAAATGATATCCCTTAGTTGTTAATGAGGTTCTGTTAGGTAGCTTTGATAACAACCATATGAAATTGAATGATATTGTCAGTGTCTGTTCTGACAAGTTAGGCTTAATTGTGATAAAAAGCATGATCCGAGTCTTTGCTAATAGTGTATTCAATGCCAAGTGTGTGTAAGCTTTATTGTATGACTCTTACATTGTGTTTAAATCTAGAACTTGCCCTTTTACTCTTATTGAGACTGTGGGTTAGTTGATTAGGAAAGGATCTTAGGTCATTGTTCATATTAGTACACTTAGCCCAAATTGACCAACCAAATGCATTTTTTATCCCTTGTTCCTAATATTTGAGCCTTGCATGTATCCTTCCTTGAATATTGTGTACCTCGACTCAGGCTAAAAGCCTAAGTTGAGGGTGGCTACCAAAAGTGGCTCTAGTTCAAAGGTTGGATATTGTGTACCTCAACTCAGACCAAAGGCCTAAGTTGAGGGTGGTTGTTGAAAAGAAATCACACCAAATGGGAAAGGAAGCATAGGAATATAGTGAAAAAAGGGTAAAATATGAAGTGGGTGCGAGAATAAAAATTATAAAAAATAAAAGGCAATAAGCTGAAAATTAGAACAAGGCACCCGAAGTGACTGAAATAGGAAAAAGGGAAGAATGAGTCAAAAAATATCAGTGTTGGTAGGGCACAAGTGTAAAGTAGCGCAGTGTCAAAGAGGGCCATTAATCATTATGTTCCATAAACATCATACCAAAGCCCTCGAAGACTACATTACATACTAAAAAAGTCCTATAGTGATCCTAGTCCAAGTAGTCAAAGGTCATAGTCATGAATATAGGGTCAAACATGTGGTATTGTGCACAGTGTTTGAATATCTCTTGTGAGTGCGAGTGTTTGTATCAGTCTGAAGTATTGAATTTGAACTTATTTGTCTGAGTAAGATATAAGACTTCTTTTTGTGAGGGAAGTTGAATTACATTGTTGATTATAGCCTATCTTGGTGATTGATGACTTTTAACATTGTGTTATTTGTCATAGTTGCACTGTCGTATCTTTGATCTGGATAAGTCTATTGGATAACTATCTAATATGCACTAGTGACTTTGATTGGGTATCTGGGTTTAATTATAAGATGATTTATGCAGTTAGATTGAGGTCTGTGTGTTGTTGTATTGCTTATGTAGATTGAGTCCGTCGCTTGAGGATAAGCAATAATTTTAAGTTGAGGGTGTTGATGTGCTGCCAAAATACAACACTTTTGATGCTTTAAACTTAGGATTTTGTGCATTCTCAAAGCAATGTTAGTAGGTTTGATGTGTTTTTGTGTTGTTTTTATAGGATTACAGAATCAGGATGATTTTGGGCAAAGTTTTGTAGATTTTCAATTTTTGACAACTTACGAAGCTTTCTATGGGTCGTGGTTTATTCCATGGGCCATAGGTCAAATCTAGTGATAGGCTATTTTCAGACGTTAAGAGTATGACTTATCAGATGAGCCATAACTCTTTTGACGGCCCATATATTTATTCGTATACTGAAGATCAGAGAATATGTTCAAGTACTGAAGTGTTACTAGATAAAGGCTCACACGGGCCGTAAGTCAGGTGACGAGTTGTAAGTTATTTCTTACCTAAAGGATCTGAGTTTTGAAGATTTGCTGAGAAGTTAACAGACGAAACCTATTACGGGTTGTAAGTCAGAAGATGGTCCAAAAGGTGATTCGTACATGTAAAGACAATTTTTGTACATTACAACATACGAAGCCAAGTACGGGCCGTGATTCTAGCTATGACCCGTAATCTTTTCCGTCTAATATGGTGATTGTAATTTTTCTATATCATTTTGGATTTAATTTTTACTTATTATAAATAGGTTTTTAGGTTTTTTTAAGAGAAAATAAAGAGAGAGAGAAGAGAGGTGACAGAGAGAGTTAGAGACTCAATACTTGTGATTTTTGCTTTTACATTCGATCTATAACATCGTGATTTCTTGTGAAGATTTTGGATTTATAGTTTTTCAAATTACCATTGTAAGATTTTAATTATGCTACTCTATAACATAATTCTTTCATCTACAATGAACATGAGTAGCTAAATTCACAACTAGGATTGTGGGAACCATGAAGAACTAAGAAAGAAAAATTCAGATAATTTATAATACTTGGAAAGTGTGCATGTGTGTATTAATTATCTTTTCTATATGAATGTTTCTTAATGGTGGCTAACTTTAGAACTCGCCTAATTCTTACTTGTTGGATTAAGTTGGTAATGAATGGGATAAGGTATAATTAATAGGATTTGATCTGAGTACTCTCTTCTTATCAACCTGAATGGATCAAGGAAAGGTTGTACTAGGATCAAGGTAAGGGTTAGTAATGTCACACTGCAGGGATAGATCAAATCATGTAGTGAAATTTACCTCTCACCTAGATTAAAAGGTTTGGTGAATATAACTTATCAGTTCTACATGCTACACACTATAAAATGTTACAATTATCTAGTTTTACTTAATTAGGGAATCATGGGGAACACAATACCCTAGTTACTTCTCTCATTGATTTCACAACACTTGTATTTGATTGATGTATTTAGTTTAGGTTTCATTACTGTTTTTATCAACCCCTCCCCCCCCCCCCCATTCGGGAAAGTAAGTTGATTAGTTCTTTCAAATTATTGTAGTTACTCCATGTCTAACCTTATTCCTCGTGAGATTTGGCCCTAACCATCATTAGGTTCTATGATATAACAACGACTGCTTATCCTCAATTTAGATGTAGCTTGGGTGTGATCAGCCCCGTTGACTCTCACTCAAAAGGATGTGTCTTTTCAGTGGTTAGAGGAGTGTGAGGCGAGCTTTCAAACGCTCAAAGATTTATTGACTTCAACACCTATTCTTGCTTTGACCGAGGAGGGATTGCCTTTTTTGGTGTATTATGATACTTCTAGATTAGGTTTGGGTGGAGTATTGATGCAAAAAGGGAGAATGATAACATGCGCTTCTAAACAGTTGAAGGTGCATGATAGGAACTACCCTACCCATGATCTAGAGTTGGTTGTGGTGGTGTTAGTATTGAATTTATGGTGGTATTATCTCTATAGGGTACATTGTGAGATCTTTACCGATCACTAGAGTCACAAATATATCTTTTCTCAGCCTAATTTGAACATGAGACAACACAAATGATTGGAGTTATTGAAAGACTATGATATCTCGATTATCTCCCGGGCAAGGTGAATATGGTGGAGAATGCCTTGAGTCATAAGGCCTCTAGTATGGGGAGTTTGGCATTCTTGTGAGCGAAGGAGAGACCCAGTCACTTGCTTGATAACTAGTTCAGTTGGATATTTCTCCTCCTTAAAGTATTTTAGCCTTTATCGAGGCTAGGTATTCATTGCTTGATCAAGTATGTGCTCACCAGTTCGATGATGGTAGATTGTTCTTGATTCGTGATAAGGTGTTGAGGGGTGAAGCCAAAGCGACTACTATTGATTCAGAGGATATTTGGAGGATTAATGGTCAGATTTGTGTGCCTAAGGTAGGAGATTGGGTGAGGATGATATTGGAGGAGGATCATTGTGATAGATCTTTTATCCACCTCATTGTGGAAAATATGTATCATGATTTGAAACAACATTATTGGTAGTGTGGGATGAGGAGAGACATTGTTGAGTTTATGAAAAAGTGCTTGAACTATCAACAAGTCAAGTATGAGCACCAAAGTCCTGGAGGTTTGATGTAAAGGATGCCCATCCTGAGTGAAAGTGAGAGCATATTACCATGGATTTTTGTTACCGGTTTGCCCATGGCTTTGGGTAAGTTTGATTCAATTTGGGCCATTATAAACCGAATGACTAAGTCTTCTCACTTCCTATCGATTAAGACTAGCTACAGTGTGGAGCAATTGGATAGGTTGTATATCCAAGATATTGTTAGATTACACAGGATGTCAGTGTCTATAGTGTCAGACAGAGGGTCTTTATTCACTTCACATTTTTGGAAGACTCTACAACATAGTTTGGGTACTCGATTGGATTTGAGTTTACCTTTTCACCCTCAGATTGATGGGTAGTCTGAGCACACTATTTAGGTGTTAGAGGATATTCTTTGGGCATGTGTGACAGACTTTGGGGCCCGATAGGATCAATATTTTCCTTTGGTAGAGTTTGGTTACAATAATAGTTACCATTCCAATATTCAAATGACAACGTTTGAGTCATTATATGGCCGGAGATGTAGGTCGCCTATCCAGTGGTTTGACTCAGGTTCAATTGATGTTTTGGGTGTTGACTTACTCAAACTTGCTACGTATCGGGTCCAGTTATACATAGTAGGTTGTTGACATCCCATAGCCACCAAAAGAGTTGTGCTGACAGGAGGACTAGACCTCTAAAGTTCGTGGTTGAAGATAGTGTGTGGCTGAAGATATCACCCATAATAGGTGTCGCAATCCAAAAATGGGGAGTGATGGTACTCACCTAACCCACCAAGTGAGTCAGCCCAACACGACACAACCCCAAAATAATAAGAAAAGTGGAAGATAAAGCAGTCTAATATAATAGGTAAGCATAGGGAAATAAAAACTACAACCATCCCAGAACTGGTGTCATATGTACAAACATCTAATAATCAGAATACTCAAATAAAATACAAGACTTAATGCCTGGTTCTCAAATAGAACAAAACATAACATAGAATCCTCAAAGGCCTGCTAAAGAGACAAACAACTACATCACAAGTGATCCTGAAGCTCGATCTTGTAACAATGAAGGCTAGAAAGAAGGTCCAGGCTCACAACCTACAAAAATGTAGTAAAGGGTGAGAACCAAACCACAAGGTACTTAGCAAATGGAAACTAATCTAAAGTAAATGAAGAACACAAATACTCCTTTTCACCCAATCACATACTGCCGAACTACACACCTGTACTCAAGAAAGTCCAAGCACAACACAATATACATAAACATATATACACATCTCATAGAAGAGCATCTCAAAATATCTAGCTATACTCAAGGTCAAATAGTATAATAGATCTCCAATAATACAATAGTTTCAACTTATCCACAATCTCACACACATTACATTTAACAATATCAAGAAATGATGATGTGAGATGGAGTGGATACCATGAAATGTAGATAATGTGATACAATGCCAAATAATCATGATGCATGTTTGTCCTACGATACACATCCATTGATCATGTCAGAACTGAACCCATGGGGACCATGCTAGGACCCTGTACCCGTGAACATTGCCGACAATGATCTCAGCCAATGCTCACCTGGCCGGAAGGAACCTCAATCGCATCATCAATCGACATATTACTTCGACTCATTGGTAATGACCTTAGTTAATCATCAACCGATAAAGACCTCAACTATAAATCCACATATTACCTTACTCATCTATCGGTCATACCATCACAAGTATCAATGCACAAGTAATAATAAATGCAATCTGCAAAATCTCAATATCATCATAATTTCAATATCATCACATTCTCAATGTCACGATCTCAACATCATAAATAAAATCTCAATATCAATAGTTCTCAATTCACAAGATCACATGTGTCATGAATCCAGAATTAATTCACAAGTTAAGATTTCAAAACATGAACAATTATCCAAATCTGAAATCTCATGATCAAGCCTACAATAATACAATTTTATCCCAATTCATGTCTCAAATCACACAATTTCATACACGTAAGAGCATATAAGATTCAATCATACTTAACAAAAGGTTAGAAGTCCACTAGCCTTAGAAGAAGTCTCAAATAAAGTAAATCCAAAGCCTTTCCCTTTCTACAATACTCCAAATCACCAAAATCTAGTCAAGCATAACATCACAATCACAATATGAATCTAATGACACTAAATTCAATCAATTCAAATGAAAATGGTAAAATAGTCAAACATTCCATGTTGGAAAAGTGCTTGGAATCTAAAAATTAATACATGAAAATATTCTCCAAGTAATAACGATTCCAACGTTGAAAATAGTTTCAAAAATGAAGTTAAAATGAGGTCAAAATCATCAATTTAGCATTATAAATCAAATTCCAAAAAAATCCCCAAATTTTCAATTAAAACCCCAATTTCTAAGTTAAAGACATAATTTGATCAATGAAAATTAAAGAAATAGGTTAGAAAATATTTATCCAATAGATTTGTCTTGAAAAACCTTGAAGAATCTCTAAAAAATGGTGCTTGCAATGTTGAAAATGGTGGAAAATATCAAAACACGTTATTTTAAGAGGACATATTGTTGAGGCACTTTTTGTGCTCCACGAACACGGGGAAATATCCACGAACGTGGAGACAAATGACCATAAAGCTCCACAAACACGGAGGGGCCTCCCACGACCGACTCAAAGTAGGACCAAGCGAGCTACCACTCGGAACGGACTACTTGCAAAGTAGATCCCAAAACTCCCTTAAACAAGGGGTATCAAAACAAAGCTCCCAATCTGGGGAAAATCCCATGGTGGCACATGGTTTGACGGAAAGGGTAAATGCCCATTCCCTCGGTACTAAGTCGGATCCCACGGAAATACATATATATATACCAATGCCTTTCAAAACCTGAAACTAACCATACTTTCAAATCATGCATCATTAGAACAAAATTTGCCCAAAAATCCAAACGTTTCAAGTCAATAAACTTCAAACCAAATCAAGAGTTTCCAAATCATTCAAACCAATGCAATAGGA
>JBCEWC010013688.1:0-14900 GCA_038996855.1 Solanum aculeatissimum
TCTTATTCTATGATGTTATTTTGAAATGGTTTGCCCTTAGTCCCTAATTCCCATTATTTAATGTTGAATGTACTTTCACGACCGATGAAGTGTGATGACAAGTTTGAGAGGCTTGTTTGGGGTTCCTTTGGGTTTCTCATTCGCAATGTCACATCTAGGCCCTAGGCTTGGGTCGTGACACCCTGGTCTTAGATAGTAGAGGCATGTTGGATGTATTGGAGTCTATGACATTTTTATACTATGAACTTAGTTGCTTTTTATTTTTTTCTAGTTGAGATTTTTAGATTCTTCCATCGTGTTTGACATTTTCACTTTAATTACCTTATGTATACTCATGTATGATATTCTATGATGGCTTCATTGTTGTTATTCATGGTTTGGACTATCGTGTCACACCTAGGGCTTAGCTTGGATCATGATAGGTATAGATCTCCTCGTCAATACCCAACCTATTTCTATTCCTCTTTATCAAATGGCCCCAACAAAATTCAAAGAGTTAAAGGATGAAGCTAAAGATCTTTTTGGGGGAAAATGGCTTCATAAGGCCAAGTATCTCACCATGGGGTAATCTTATGTTGTTTTTTAAAAAGAAGGATGGATCACTCTTAATGTGCATCAACAATCAACAACTGAATAAGGTTACTATTAAGAATAAATATCCCATTTCAAGAATTAATAATTTATTTGACCAACTCCGAGGGTCAAGTTATTTTTCTAAGATTAATCTTCAATCTGGTTACTACTAATTGAGGGTAAGGGAGTGTGATTTCCCAAATATGACTTTTTAAACAAGGAGTGGTCAATATGAGATTTTGGTTATGTTGTTTGAATTAACAAATGCCCCTGCGACCTTTATAAGCATCATGAATAGGAGATTTAAACCATACTTGGACAAGTTGATGGTAGTCTTCATTGATGACATATTAATTTACTCATGAAGTGAAGAAGTGCATATGAATTACTTGAGAATGGTGTTACAAACTATGAGGGACCATCAATTATTTTTCAAGTGTAATAAATGTGAATTTTGGTTGAGTTCGATATTTTTTTATTACATTATTTTCGATGAAGGCATCATCATAGGTCCCAAAAAATTAGAGGCAATTAAGAATTAGCCTAGACCTTTGTCTCCATTGGATATCCAGAAATTCCTAGGTTTGGCTAGCAATTATAGAAGATTTATGGAAGAGTTCTCATTTATTGCATTATCGTTAACTAAGTTAACCCAAAAGAAGGTGAAATTTCAATGATCCGATGAATGTGAAAGAAGTTTATGCAACATGGTAAGGTCATAACACATGCTTCTAGACAACTAAAAGTTCATGAAAAGAGTTACCCCACCCATGCTCTTGAATTGGTGAAAATTGTGTTTCCCTTGAATATTTGGCATCACTATCTTTATGGTATGCATATTGACACATTCACAAATCGTAAGAGCCTATGATATGTGTTTAATGAAAAGAACTTGAACCTTAGGCAAACGAGATGTCTTGAACTATTGATAGATAGTGGTTGCCTATTTGTATCAACTGGGTAAAGAACTTATGTCGAATGTCCATGAATATTGTTGCCTTGTAATATGAATATGGACTTTACAATAGGGTTGCGTTGTACCCATAGATAATATGATTCAATTTGGATAGTAATGGATAAAATGACCAAATCAATCCATTTTTTGTTAAGACATTGTCATGACCCATACCTAAAGCCTAGCCATGACATAACGAATGTGATACCCAAAGGTGCTCCATCGAAGGCTCTTGTTCATATCATAAGATACATAAGGTAAAGTAAGCAATTCATAAGAGAGTATCAAGAAGAACATATAAATATAGAAAGTCATAGTTTTCCTTAGGGGTATTACAACGTCATAAGTCCAAATCATGCCCCTACATTATAAGATCTTGGTGGGGTCTGGAATATTCTTACTAGCTCACCCTCAAGATAGAACATAAAAGAAATCATAAAGTCTCAACATGAGAACATAACATGAGTAGGGTTTTTCCCCAAAGTATGGGAACTCACCAACAATCGTCTAGTATAATCCCAAAGCTAGCCACAAAAGTGAGGAGTGATATCATCGCCCATCTTCAAATGGATAAATCATATAGGCAAAGGAGTACGTGGAATGTACTAAGTATGTAGGTATGCCATGCATCATGGGAACGTTATATCATAATATCAATATGCATAATTATAGTAATAGAATAAGAACAAGATATGAATGATCAATGCATTTTTAAAACCATGAGTGGAAGTATCATAAAACCTTTCATAACCTAACATATACATACGTGGGAATAAGACCATAATCGATAATAAGACCATGCAGACTATTACATAGAATCTCAATGTTCCTTCTATACCGAGCAAAAGAGGAGTCTACTTTGCCAAGGTAGACCCGACCCTCACCTTGTAGGCTCTATCCTAGAACGGTGAAAATCATATCAATATGAAGACCCTACCCTTTATGCTTTATTCTCGCACATTGAGTGTCCTATGAAAAAGCTATATGGATCCATTAGCTAACCTTATAGGCATATAATCAACAAACCTACAGTGGAACATAGTTATGAGACTTGAGGAATTATGTAAGGACCTTGGGAGATAGTACCCTTCACACAAGATCATTCGGTGCTATGTCAAATCCCATGAAATACATAATCATGCATATTCATAACTTTCAAAAATAATTCATACTTTATTGAAATCATACTTTCATAGCTTGTAAAATAGACATCAGAACCTCATGAAAACATATCATATCATAGGAATAATCCATCTACATAGCTTTTCATATAGTGTGAGTACACTCCCCATCTTAACATCATCATTTCATAAATATTAGGGTATTAAGTCACCCTCATCATCATATCATCATCATCTTCAACATAAAATAATTCTTTCATACTTAGAATCATATTCATGAAATCACAGCTTAGTCATAGGAAAATAGGCATAGCGTGGGTCCATAGTCATTTGAACCAAGATCATGTGAAATCATGCAATTGGATCATAATCCATACTTAATTGGTTAAATAGACTATAACTGAATAATAATTCATGCAATTGGATGGAAATAGAGAAATACCCATTAGAAAATCATGAACTATAACTTGAGTTAAGAGAATTCATGGAAAAATCATCAATTTCATGCAATTGACTTGAATTCACACTAGGATTGATCAATAAACACAGTCTCAATCATAATTGAAGAATTTGAGTAGAAGTAGAGAAGACCCATAAAATTCACATAATTGAAATTAGGTAAAAATAGAGAATTTAGAAGGATCTCCATAGAAGAAAGGATTCTATGGATGAAAACCAACATAACTTAAGTAACCGATTTATAATTTGAAGAAAAATGGAGAGCTTGAGTTGGTCTTCAATGGAGTCCTTACTTGATGGAAAAGAAAGCTTTTGACAGTGATTCCTAGTGAGAGAATGTTGTAATGGGTCATTTGATGAATAATGGGGTCAATTTGGTGGTTAAGGTCTATTTATAGAGTATATTTTTGTCATAAAATCCATCCAAATTCATTTAAAGTCGGTTAGGAAAGGATCTAAGGCGGTTTCACTTAAAACAAAATTGTTCGAAAAACTTTGTACTAAGGTGAACCAAAGGCATAATGTGAGGTGAACCAAAGGCATAACGTGGACTTGCTCCTACATAGGTCATTTTTGCACGAAGTTTAATTATTATTTTTAATCATAGAATGAGTTTATAAAAAAAAATGAACCCTCTTCGTAATGCAGAAAGGTCGCAAATGCTTTTGGAAATGAAAAATTATCTTTTGATGCGATTAATCTAAAAATTGAACGAGACCAGTTTTGCACACAATATTTCCTCCTGATTAAGAATCCAACCTCGAATTTGTCAAAAAGAGTACAGTTGATACATTATGCAAGACATCTTTCATAATATTATTCGAAGGAACTTTGAGAGGTGTTACAATATCTCCCCTTGGGAACATTCATTCTTGGATGGGATCAAGATTAGCTTGAGTAGAGTAGAGTGGGTAACTAACAACCCATCCTAAATGCAATGATCCAATTTTAAAATGTCTTTAGAAATCATTTTCATGAGTATGCATGCATGCATGCACTTATAACATATATATTAACACTTAGGTATTGGGAAGGGATTGATCATGATTAACTAGGTACCTTAGGCTTGAGTAGAAGGAACGAGGTAAGGATATCATTTTATCATGTCCGCCTCCACTTCCCATGTTGCACTTTTAACTTGCAGATTTCTCCATAGGACTTTGACAGACACAACTTCCTTGTTTCACAATCTCTTGGCTTTCCTATCAAAAATCTTAACCGAAACATCTTTATAGGTCAAACTATCTTCAATGGTCACATCGTTCATTAGGACGATAGAGTTTGAATCTTCCATGAATTTCCTCAACATCGATACATGAAACACCAGATGAACCATAGATAACTCCATAGGCAAATCTAACTCATAGCCACCTTTCCAATTATTTTCACAATCCAATAGGGTCCTACATATCTAGTGCTAAATTTGCCCTTCTTGCCAAAATGCATCACTCCTTTCATAGGGTAAACCTTCAAATACACCAAATCACCTTCATCAAACTCAAGGTCCCTTCTTCTAACATATCGGCATGTGACTTTTGATGACTTTAGGTAGATTTAAACCATTCCCTTATGACCCTCACCTTTTCCATAACATCAAGTACCAGATTCGATCCAACCTCAAACCATTCTACTAGTGACCTACACCGTCTTCCTTGCAAGGCTTCAAATGGTGCCATCTCAATACTCGAGTGAAAACTATTATCGTAAGCAAATTCAATAAGAGGTAAGTAATCATCCTAACTACCTTTGAAATCAAGCACACATGCCCTACACATATATTTCAATATTTGAATAGTCCTTTCGGCTTATCTATCCATTTGAGGATGAAATGCGATACTTAGTTCACCTTTGTACCAAGGTCCTTTTGGAAAGACCTCAAAAAATGAGAAGTAAATTGAGAACCACGATCCGATATTATGGACAATGGTACCCTATGAAACCTTACCAATTCTTCGATGTAGACCTTAGAATAATCCTCGACACTATAAGAAGTCTTCACTAGTATGAAGTGGGCTATTTTCGTCATTCTATCAACAACCACCCATATTGAATCAAATTTCTTCCTTCTCTTTGGCAAACCTATAATGAAATCTATATTCACTTCCTCCCATTTCCAAGTAGTTATCTCATATTTTGAGGCAAACCTCCCGGTCTTTGATTTTCTACCTTCACTTGTTGACAATTTAAACACCTCATCACACACCTTGCTATGTCCTTTTTCATGCCATTCCACCAATACACCTCTCTCAAATCTCTATACATTTTGGTTGATCTTAGATGAATAGAATACCTAGAATTATGAGCCTTATCATGTATCTTATCCCTTAGGCCATTTACATTAGGGACAAACAACCTTCCTTGGTAATGAAGTATCCCATCTCCCCCTTGTGAAAAGACCTCAATATTTTTATCGACCACCAACTTCTTCAATTCAACCAAAGTAGGATCCATGTCTTGCTTTGCCTTAACCTTATCAAGCAAAGACGATTTTGCCTCATTTTGCACAAGTACACTAGTATTGTTCAAGCCATTTAGCCTTACACCTAACCGAGATAAATGGTGCACCTCTTTAGCTAACTCTTTCTTTCTATTCTCAATATGTGAAACACTGCCCATAGACATTCTACTAAGTGCCTTGGCCACAACATTAGCCTTACCATAGTGATACATCACACTCATATCATAGTCCTTTAGAAGCTCTAACCACCTTGTTAGTCTTAGGTTCAAATCCCTTTGGCTAAATACATATTACAAACTCTTGTGGTCGATGAATATATCCACATACACCCCATAGAGATAATGTAGCCAAATCTTTAATACAAATACAATAGCCAATAACTAAAGATCATGGGTCGGGTAGTTCCTTTCCTGTACCTTTAATTGCCTTGAGGCATAGGGAATGACTTTTCCATGTTGTATCAACACACAAACCTAAGCCTATATGTGAGGCATCACAATACACAACAATACCATCTGGACCTTCGGGCAATGGCAAAATAGGAGCAAAACTAAGATGATCCTTCAATAGTTGAAAACTTTTCTCATCCTCATCAGACTATTTAAATTTCACTTTCTTTTTGGTCAACTTAGTCAAAGGAGAGGCAATAGAAGAAAATCCTTCAACAAACCTTCTATAGTATTCAGTCAAACCCAAAAATCTCCTAATATCGGATGGAGACAATGGTCTAGGACAATTCATCACTGCCTCCATCTTTGTTGGATCGATCCTAATACCATCACCCAAAATAATGTGGTCAAGAAAATCCACCTCCCTTAACCAAAATTCACACTTACTAAACTTGGCGAAACGTTGTCTATCTCTCAATATTTGCAACACAATTCACAAATAATTCTCATGCTTCTTTACATCCTGTGAGTAGACCATATACCATCTATGTACACAACCATGAACATATCCAAATATGGTTTGAAGATCCTATTTACCAAATTCATGAGAGCGACGAGGCATTTGTTTGTCCAAATGACATAACTAAGAATTTAAAATGACCATACCAAGTTCTAAATGTCATATTTGGAACATCCTCCCCCTTCACCCTCAATTGGTGATATCCGGACCAAAAATCAATCTTAGAGAAGTAGTTTGAACCTTGTAGTTGGTCGAATAGGTTATCAATCCTCGGTAAGGGATACTTGTTTTTTATAGTCACTTTGTTCAATTGTCGATAATCCACACACATTCGAAGTGAACCATCCTTCTTCCTTACAAACAACATGGGAGAACCCCATGGAGACACACTAGGCCTTATGAATCCTTTATTAAACAAGTATTTTAATTGCTCCTTTAATTCTTTCAACTCCTTCGGGGTCATTCAATATGGAGGTATACAAATAGGTTGAGTATCGATTAATAGATCAATACCAAAATAAATTTTCCTTTTGGGAGGAATACCGAGTAAGTCATCAGGGAAGACATCTGAAAACTCATTAACTATAGGAACCAAATCAAGAGTAGGAACTTTGGACTCAATATCCATAACACGAACAACATGATACATGCAACCTTTGAAAATTTTTTTCATAGCTTTCACATAAGAGACAAACTTACCCTTAAACACCAATTTCATTCCCTTCTACTCAAGGATGGACTCATTGTGAACTTGGAGTGTGACCTTATAGGTTCTACAATCAATAGAAACATAAGGTGCATGCAACCAATGCATATAAAAATAACATCAAAATTGATAATGTCAAGTTCAATAAGATCACATGGAAAGACTCTATGCAGGACCAACACGGGATAACTTCTATAGACTTTCTTGGCTAGGATCGACTTGCCAATATGAGTATAGACGAATAAGGTTCTAATAATGCTTTGTAGGACACATCAAACTTTATGGCAAGGTAAGGAGTAACAAAAGACATATTAGCACCGAGATCAATCAAAGCATATACATCTTTATCAAAATCTCTTAACATACCCGTAATCATACCAGGAGACTCCTCAACCTCTTGCCTAGAATGTAAAGAATAGAATTGATTATCACAAGGACCACCTCCTTGAGCTTTGGCACCTTGTTGCACTTGCCCCCTTTGAACCATTTGACCTTGTGGATGACCTTCCTTCCCTTTGTTAGAAATATTAAGACACTCAATAACCCTGTTCCCCATATTCCCAAAACCATAGCAAGCATTCATTCCTCTCAAGCAATCACCAACATGGTTCCTCCCATACTTAGGACAATTAGGAGGAATAACACCAGCCTTTACTATATTACCTTGGGTCTTAGGAGTAGGCATCCTATATTTAGAAAACCCTTGAGAAACACCTTTTAACGACCCTTGGTCTTGCTGGATTCATCCACAACAAACTTACTATGTGAAAATGCACCATCAAACCAAGCCTTTTTGGACTTTCTCATCCTCATCTTTTGAAGTTTCTCACTCTCCACTTGTTCGAGATATATCATTAGCTATGAAATCTCAATCTCCTTGATGATCATGATGACTTTACATTCTTTATTTACTAATTTGGACACACCTAAAGTGAACTTATTTATGTGGACCCCAGAGTCAGCAACCAAAGAATAAGCTTACTTGGATAATTTTGTGAACTTGAGGGCATATTCCCTTACACTCATGCCACCTTGCCTCTAATTTATGAATTCCATCACTTCGGCTTCCCTTAGTTCAAGGGAAATGAAATGATCAAGAAAAATAGCCTTGAACATCTCCCAATCAATAGAACCTTCTTCAACGCTTTCACATTTCCATTGTGTGAACTAAACTTGTGCAACTCCCTTGAGTTGATAAGCCGCCAATTTGACCTTTTTCTCAAAAGATACCCCCACAATCTCCACCTCTTTATACACCTCATCAATAAACACTTGTGGATTCGCATCTACCTTGGAACTATAAAACTCCAGGGGATTCATCCTAGAAAAGTCTCTTACCTTAAATATCGAGGTAGGAGTCTTTGGAGAAACAACAACTTGAGCCAACATAGTAATAACATCCCTAAAATCCTCATTAGTCACTTGATTGGCTTGAGGGCCTTGAGGATCTTGATGATTCAGAGGGTTTCGTTCCTAATTGACATCTACTCCCCTAGGCAATGAAGCACATCGTGGAGCCATTTTCTAAAAATTTCAAAGGAAAAACATTATAGGGAAAGAGTCTTGAAGGAATGACATAGATCGCAAAAGAAGTTAAGAGTTCCTAAATGTCTTATAGCCTCCTATTTATGAATGTGGTGTGCTTCACACCTATGAATAAGACTCTAATAGATATGGTATATTGGACTCCCTAAGAGTTTTTCAAACCCTGTACTCTGATACTATGTTTGTCAAGACCCGAACCTAGGGCCTCGCCGTGACATGGTGAATGTGACACCCAGAGGCACCCCATCCAAGCCTCTTGTTCATATCATAAGAATACATAAGATAAAGTAAGTAATTCATAAGAGAGTAACAAGCAAAACATAGCAATGTAGAAGTCATAGTTTTCTTTAGAGGGATTACAACATTATAAGTCCAAATCATGCCTCTACATCATAGGATCTTGGTAGGGTCTAGAACATGCTTACTAGCTCACCCTCAAAGTAAAACATAAAAGAAATTGCAAAGTCTCAACATGAGAACATAACATGAGTAAGGCTTATCCCCGAAGCATGGGAACTCACCAATAATCATCAAGCACAATCCCAAAGCTAGCAATGAAAGTTAGAAGTGATATCATCGCCCTTACCTATATGGTTAGATCATAAAGTCAAAGAAGTATGCATTAGTATGTTTAATGTACTAAGTATATAGGTATGCCATGCATCATGGGAACATCATATCATAACATCAATACGTGTAGTCATGGCAATATAAAAAGGATAAGATATGAATGATCAATGCATTTTTAAAATCATGAGTGGAACCATCATAAAACCTTTCATAACATAGCATGTACAGATGTGGAAATTAGACCATAATGGACAATAAGACCTTGTGGACTATTACATGAAATCCAGTTGTTTCTTCTATATAGAGCAAAAGAGGAGTTTACTTTGCCAAGGTAGACTCAACCCTCACCCTATAGGCTCTATCCTAGTATGATGTGAATCACATTATAATAAAGACCCCTCTCTATAAGATGTATCTAGCACAATGAGTGTGTAACACCCTGCATATTGAAAAGTGGAAGAGTTGTGAAACATTTTGAGAATGACTGGTTCTATGAGCCAATCTACGACTCATGAATTAGACTATGGGTCATAGAAAAGTCTCATCGATTGGAGTCTAGAATGTTAGTAAAAGTTTTGGTCATTAGAATTCACTCCACGAGAAACAGGATGGGTTGTACTCCTTTATTTGATCCATTATTTGTGTCATGGATGGGACCCTTAGAGAGAAAAGTTTTCTAAGTCTGGAAGCATTCTATGGAAGGGTTCTATGGTCCATAAATAGAACTATTGATTATACATTGGGTTTCGTGATTTCAAAGTATAATTTCCAGTATCTCAACTTTTAGGACAGTTGAAGCACGAGCCAAAGAATGACCCATGGAATGGTTTACGAGCCATGTATGGGGTTTCATTAGTGGGTCTGACAGTTTTTTAATGAAGGACTTTTTGGTCATTTTAAATTTTTTAACTCGTAAATTACATTTTTTTTACCCTTCTAACTAACTTAAACGATCTAATCACTATAAAACCTATTCCTAATTGATTATATTCATTCATTCTCAAAACCTCTCTCAAAATTCTAAAGTTTCTCTCTCAAACAATTCTTTCTATTGAAGCTAGAGTCTGAAGGTTTGGCTAAGGAATTTCTAGAATATTCTTCTTCAAATTTAGGGAGTCTCACTTGAGGTATGTAGAGCTTCATTCATGGACTAGATTTATCCATGAAACCCAACTCAAATCTCCTTTTTTCTCAATGTTTGAGCATATATTTCTATGACTTTTTATGATGACATTCCAAAATGGTTAGATTATGCTTACTACATGATTAATATACCCTTTTATGCATAAATTATAATATTTACATGACTTTTATAATTTCCAAGCGAATTAAAGTAATTTCAAGTATATAATGATTAGGGCTTGTTGATGTGGGTTCCTTTACTAATGATTCAAATTAATTTAAATTGCATGATTCCTGCATGATTTTCATCTAATTGTATGATTATATCTCAATTTCTCATGAACCCACTCATGGCCCTAATTTTCTTTGATAAAGCTATGACTTTCATGAATTATGATTCTAAGTATGAAAAGTATATTTCAATGATGATGTTATGATAATGATAATGATACGATAATAAGGGTGACTTAAGACCCTAATGAGGATGTTAATATAGGGAGTGTATTCATACTATATGATAAGTTATATAGATGGACTATTCCTATGATATGAAATAATTTCATGAAGCTATGATGCCTATTTTATAAGCTATAAAAGTATGATTTTGAAAATGTATGAATTATGTTGTAAGCTATGTATATGCATGATTATGTATTTCATGGGATATGACTTAAAACCAAATGAGCTTGTGTGGGGGACTATCTCCAAAGATCCTTATATAAATCCTCAAGTCTCAAAACTAAGTACCACCGTAGGTTTATGATTATGTTCCTATAGGGTATTATGTTAGTGGATCCACACATGTAAAACATACACCAAAAGGATCTCGTAAGGTTTATGTTAAAGAACCCACCAAAATGAGAAAGATCTCGTAAGGTAAGGTATAGTCTACCTTGAAAAAGTAGACTACTCTTTCTATGGTGTGGGGACAACATCAAAATTTTATGTAATAGTTTTTATGGTCTTATTGTCGATTCTGGTCTTATTCCCATATATGTATACAAGAATTATGAAAGGTTTTATGATGCTTCCACTCATGGTTTTAAACATGCATTGATTATTTATATCTTGTACTTATTCTATTGTTTATAATTACGCATATTGCTATTATAGTAATGACCCTCTAGGTCATTTTTATATTTTCGTAAATAATTTATCAGTTTGAGCATTTACATGGTGACCTTGAACTATTTTTGACTTAGCAGTGCAAATAGTTTGGTTGTTGGGTAAATCATTTGGTAAATATGCAACTTTTCATATTAAAAAGGATAATTATAACTATAAAATAAACTTTCAAGTAAAGTCGTATTAAATGGCCTCGGAGTAGAATTCTGACAGTTCCATCAGCTCTGAACGACCAAATTAGGTTTGGAGCATATTTGGTGTAGTTATATCGAGTTTTGTAAATTTAGCCTCTAGAATAGATCAATAGTTGCCTTTAGTCAACACCTTTGGGAAATGTGCCCAAATAAGAATTTTAATGGCGTGATCAACTTTGGAACGTCGAGTTTGGTCTAGGATGATCCTTTGTTTCATACAGGGGACTTTCAGATGCGATTTGACCCATAAGTTCTTTCCATTGAAAGTTGGATATAAGGAAGTGGGACCCACATCAGATCATACCGACCTTCGGTGGAAATTTATTCTATGCCATTGGATCGAGAACATCAAAATTTGTTGAGTTACATAGTTCATTTAGAGATATCAAAGTCCAAACGAGCCTGAAACATCGAAAAAAGGATTGAAAGGTTGCTGAAAAGAGTGGCGACGTGGTGTATTGTGGCGCTGTCACATGGTGCTTCCGTGTGGCACTGTCACCTGGTGCCATATTGCTCTTCCATGGGACGGCATCATGGATGCACCTCATGATGCCACATGGCGTGTTGAGGTGGCAACCCTCTTGTCTATATATATGCCTTGTTAGAGGAAATTATATATATTTTCCCTCTCAACTTTACATCTCATTTTTTATGTCATTTTTATTCAATTTGGGTGATTCAAAAGGCTAACTTGTATATTTTTTTGAGAGGAACATCGTGAAGTACCAGAAATTTCTTGTGGCATGCCATTCAAGGAAAATTTACTATTTTTTCTGTATATAATATCGTAAAATGCTGAAAACTTCAAATTGAGATATCTTCACCGTTTCTTATCAGAATTTAGTGACATTTGAGTCTAAATTAAAGCATTTTTCAACATTTACATCGTGGTATGTTTAGATTCTTTTGGTTTAACTATAGTTTTGAAGAATTTGATAAATAAACTATTGAATATATAAGTTTTTGATAAGAAATGTAACTTGATTTTTGAGTTGTTTCTCATTGTTCTGAGTCTCGTTTCGAGCTCAACTTTTGGATATAGACTTGGGAAAGCATAAAGGTCATTTGACAGAGATTGGTTTGGTATTTCAGGCATGGGCTCCATTTTCCCCCATTTTAGTCACAATTAATACATTTTCCCTATTTCATAAATATCACAACCAAAATAGTCGTATTATTATTGTGATTCATATTTTGACAGTTGTGCTACATTTGGAGGAGATTAAGAGGGGCAAAACACAAGTGGACTAACTCATAAAACTTGGATACGTCTCTCAAGTATCCTAAGCTTCTCCTTCCTCCTAGTTTGAGCTGAGATATACATTGCATGCTTGAATATTGTTGGGATATTTTTGTGTTAAAGGTTGTACATGCTAGTTTAAGACTATGATTATTTTTATGGATACTATAGTAGATGTATTCAATGTGAAAGTTGGTTTTAATACTATTTGTATTGTAAATAAATCTGTCAAAGGCAGTACTTCCAGGAGTAACTTTGTAAAATGTATGACCTTGGGAATGATTCCGTTAAAGGCTAAATGATCACTTGTATTAATTGACTGATATGTATGTCTATTGGGTACTTGATTACCTGTTTGGGTTGTTTGGTGTTGGGAAACATGTTGTATCTTGGGAGATTAGTTATCCTTTGTATTGCTGACTACATGTGGGATTCTGTTTCTATTGGTTCTGTTGATAGACTGTATTCCTGATTACTCAATTTTCACCCCTGCACTGAAAGAACAAACGAAACCTTCTCTACAACTTGTGGAAGGACCCACGACCTGTAGAGGGTCTCGTATATCTCAAAAAACTATAACTTTTCTGTACTTCACACCCAAAGTCAATCCAACACTAAAATTGTCACGACCCAGAAGTGGGGCCTAAATGTGACATGGCGAAGGAGAACCCGAAAGTCCTCGATCAAGCCATTATAGCATCATCACACACATTATCAGTTCAGAAGCACAGAAAAGTAACCACATAGCACATAAATCTAAAGGAAATGGGGCTTTGGACTCAAGATATAGGGATGTTGCCGGGAATAGGATGAGCATGAATCACATAGCACATAGTAAGTATTTCTAAGGGGTGGGTAAATAGGACTCAAGCTATGGGGCATACCAGGTTAGGGGACTTTCCACATAAGCACATTTCGAACATTCACAATCCCAAAAAATAATCATAAGCATAATCAAAGCATTATTTCCATAACATAATCCCAATAGTCATAACATCCCATAATAATCATAATACAACATGCAAGAGTCTAACATATCAAACATTGCCTCTCCATAAGATAAAGCGGGGCGACGACATAATCCGGGCTCACCCTCAAGTCATAAAGAAAGAAAAATAAAGATGATACAAGTAAGAGGAAGGTAGATATTGCCCTTGGACAAAGGGCTCACCACAAATAAGAAGCTTCCAATGAGATCACTTGTCGTTCAAAGGTAGATAGAGGTCGTCGCCGCTCCCTACATGGTTAGAACATGTAGACAAGAGTATGGGTTAGCATAATAAAGTACTAAGTATGCGGGCATGCAATGTGTATGAATGAACCTACAACAACCTATATGGCAAGGGCACATACATAAAAGAGAATACAGAAAAGACCAATATATCAATATGCCATGATGATCATGATGCATAAAATGCCCAAATGCTTATAATGTAGAGGGGATGGAACCATAACCGACATCCAAACTCTTGTGAACTATAACATGAACTTGCCCAATGAAGCCTCTCATTGGATCGGAGAAGATTACTTACCAAAGGTAATCTACACCACACCTTACGGACCTCCCATTTTGGTGTGATGGCCACCTTCATTACGGGTCTCTCATTTCGAAAGGATTTACATAACATAGCATATCATATCAAAGCATACCTTACGGGCCTCCCATTTTGCTAGCAACCTATGGTGGCACATAGTTTCGAGAAAGGAGTGAGACCCTTGGGGATAGCCCATTTACTACTCCAATCATTTTCGGTACTAAGTCATTATCCCACAAAAATACGTATACGTATACATGCTTTTAAAATGGAAACTTCGAACCTAAACATCAAATCATGCATTACTTCGGCTTAGGAGCCAAATCGCTTTCATTACTCTTATGCATACTTAACAAGAGTCAAATACGTTTCATAATCATGCTTCATG
>JBCEWC010013689.1:0-14897 GCA_038996855.1 Solanum aculeatissimum
TGTGGTAGTGGATAGATTTTCTAAAATGACTCATTTCATTCCATGTCATAAATGTGATGATACATCCCATGTAGCATATTTATTTGTCATTAATATTCTTAAATTGCATGGAGTCCCTCAAACCATTGTTAGTGATAGAGGTTCCAAATTGCTTAGTCACATTTGGAAGAGTCTATGGGGTACACTTGGTACCAAACTTATGTTCTCTACTTCTTGCCACCTTCAAATGGATGGACAAACTGAAGTAGTCAATAGGACTCTTGGAAACATGCTTTGGTATATGATTAAAGGGACCCCAACTACTTGGGAAGACCATTTACCCTTGATTGAATTTGCATATAATCGGTCATTTTACTCTTCTATTGGGATGTCACCATTTGAGGCATGTTATGGCTTTAAACCTTTGTTCCTACTAACCATGAATCCATTATCTAGTAATGTTATTTTGAGCCTAGATGCCAAGAAAAGGGCAAAGGAGATGATGAGAATTCATGCAAAGGTTAAAGAGTCCATTGAAAAGAACAACTCAAAGGTGGCTATTCAAAAGAATTGTGGGAGAAAGGAAGTGATCTTCAACCCAAATTATTGGGTGTGGGTACATTTTCAAAAAGGGAGGTTTCTACATGTTCGAAAAGGAAATCTAACCCCAAGAGGAGATGGACCTTTCAAAGTACTCATGAGGATCAATGACAATGCCTATATGATTGACTTGCCAAGTGAGTATAATATTCATAATATTTTCAATGTTAGTGATTTATCTCCTTGTGTTGTAGGTGAATCTTTAGATTCGAGGACGAATCCTTTTTAAGAAGGGGATGATGATAACATGCAAAGCATAGATGATACCAACATGAATGACATGTACCCCTCATGACCATTCACAAGGATTCAAGCAAAAGATCTCCAAGACCTACAAGCAATGCTCATGAAGAAGGAAGCATTAGAGGAGCTTGAGGGTCACCAAGGAAAAGCTTACAGCGTATAGAAGATCCATCAAAGCGAGAAAAAGGAAGATAAGAGGCCATGTGTGCAAATGGCTATTACTTGAATTCAAGGATTTGAAAAGAAGGTAACCAAACAAGACCCTTACTCATTAAGGGTAAAATTGTAAAGAGAATGTCTTCTTTTATTTACTTAGTAAAAATTGTCATATACTTGTTTTGGAAGACTAAGACTATGTTGAATATTGAATCCTCAAATTGTAGTATCTTCTTAGTGAGTAATTAGGGAGTAATTAGGGTGAACTTTTGAAATTGTTAGTTGACTTATTTTCTTGATTAATTAAAGTGTTACCCATTTGTGGTTCTTGGTTTCCCTTTAATTTTTCTTGCTAGGGTTTTATTTGGATTGTTAAAGTCAATTGGGAAGTGAGGGTTTTAGCCCCTTGTTGCCATAATTTCAATAGTTTGAATTTAATCCACATATCCTTTTATTTTGTTCCCTTTTCGTTTCTTTTTTGTTTGATCTTTATCACCTATGCTTTGAGGAAGCTAAAAGTGCATGAAAATAACTATCCGACACTTGATTTTGAGTTACTGGCTATTGTGTTTGCACTAAAGATTTGGCAACACTACCTTTTTGGGGTACATGTTGACATATTCACTGACCACAAGAGTTTGCAGTATGTGGTTAGCCAAAGAGATTTGAATCTAAGGCAAAAACGATGGTTGGAACTTTTGAAAGATTATTTTATGAGTGTGATGTACCACCCCGATAAGGCTAATATTTTGACCGATGCTTTGAGTAGTGTTTCTATGGGCAGCGTCACACATATTGAGAGTGAAAATAAAGAATTAGTCAAGGAATTGCACCATTTAGCTTGTTTGGGTGCGAGGTTGGGTAGCTTGAGTGATGGTGGTGTGTTAGTGAATAGTGGGTTGGAGTCATCTTTGATGGAAGAAGTTAAAGCAAAACGAGATGGGGATCCCACCTTTGTTGAAATGAAGAAGTTGGTGATTGATAAGAAGGTAGAGATATTTTCACAACGGGGAGATGGAGTATTGTGTTATCAAAGGCGATTGTGTGTACCTAATGTAGATGGTTTAAGGGATAATATACTTGAATACGCAGATAATTCAAAGTATTCTATTCATTCGGGTTCCACCAAAATGTATAGAGATTTTAGAGAAATGTATTGGTGGAATGGCATGAAAAAAGACATAGCAAGGTGTGTGATGGAATGTCTAAATTTTAAACAAGTGAAGGTGAAACATCAAAGCCCCGGTGGTATGACTCAAGATATTGAGTTACCAACTTGGAAATAGGAAGCAGTGAATATGGATTTCATCATGAGTTTTACCAAAGACTAGAAGGTAATTTGTCTCAATATGGGTGGTTGGGGGTAGAATGATGAAAACAATCCACTTTTTTATTGGTAAAGACTTCTTATGATGCCGAGGAATATTCGAAGGTTTATATCCAAGAGTTGGTAAAGTTACATGGGGTACCATTGTCCATTATATTGGATAGAGGTGCTCAATTTACTTCTCAATTTTGAAAATCATTCCAAAAGGGTCTTGGCACAAAGGTGAATCTAAGTACCACATTTCATCATCAAATAGATGGATAAGACTAAAGGACAATACAAACGTTGGAGGATATGTTGAGGGCTTGTGTGCTCGAATTCAAAGGAAGTTGGAATGATTACTTACCTCTTATTGATTTTCTTATAACAAAAGTTTTCATTCAAGTATTGACATGGCTCTATTTCAAGCATTATATGGTAGGCAGTGTAGATCAGTGGTGGGATGGTTTGAAGTTGGAGAAATGTCCTTAATTGGACTAGATTTGGTACTTCATGCTATGAAAAAGGTGAAAGTCATAAGGGAATGGTTGAAGGCTACAGAAAGTCGTCAAAAATTATATATCGATGTTAGGACAAGAGACTTAGAGATTAAAAAAGGTGATTGGGTGTATTTTAAAGCTTCTTCAATGAAAGGAGTGATGCGTTTTAGTAAGAAAGGAAAATTAAGTCCTACGTTTGTGGGACCTTATGAGATAGTGATGAGGATTAGGAAATTAGCCTATGAATTAGATTTTCCTGTGGAATTATCTATGGTTCACCTGGTGTTTCATGTTTCCATGATAAGAAAATGCTTGGGTGATCCTCATTCCATTAAAATATTTGTCCATTGAGGAAGGTTTGACTTACGAAGTAGTACCGATTGAGAATTTGGACCCACAAGTGAATAGGTTATGGAATAAAGAGGTTGCATCTGTCAAGGTGTTGTGGAGAAACCAACAAGTTGAAAGTGCTACTTGGGAGGTTGAAGCGGACATGATGAAATGATACCCTTACCTCTTTCTACCTATTCAAGCCTAAGGTACTCAATATGATCTATTCCTTCGAATTTCTCATGAATGCATATCTTTTGTTAAGTTGCATGCATGCATGATCATGAAACTGTTTTTGAATTATTTTTAATACATAAGTTTGATGATTTTATGAAAATGATGATTAAGTTGCAATTTTGCATTTATGCTATGATGATGACCGTATTTCTATTCTATTCAAGCATAATTCTATCTCATTTGTGTACGAATGATCCCAAGGGGGAGATATTGTAACACCCTTTATGTTTTAAGGCCTGAAAAATTGAAAGATAAAATATTTTCTAATGGTTTGACCCTATGAGCCAGTTTACGACCCATACATGCAACCATACGTCATAGATGATCTCGTGTAAGGTTCCCAGGGAAAATGGAAAATTGACCAATTTATGGAAGTTGACTTACGTAATACCAGATGAGTCGTAGAAGTACTTACGACCTGTAAGTGATCTCATAAGAAGAGTCTTTAAGGAACCTAAAATTTGTCCAAGTCTGGAACAATGTTACGAAAGGACTCACGACCTGTAAGAGGATTGATGGGTCATGCTGCATGTTCGTGACTTAGAAGCCGCAATTTCAGTGGCTCAACTTTTGTGGCACTCAGTTCCACGAGGGAAGATATGGACCGTATGTGCATTCACGACCCGTAAGAGAGGTTTCATGGATGACTCTGATAATGTTTAATAAAGGGTGTTTTTGGTATTTCTAATTCGTCTAAATCCTAAACCATATCATTTTGGCTACCCTAACTGACTCAATCGACCTAACCTCTATAAAATTCTATTCCTAAATCATTCAAAGCTTTTAGTTCCAAAATTTCACTTCAGGGTTCTCAATAAATCTCCCTCTAGGTCAAGATTCCATTAACGCTAAAGCTTGAAGGTTTGATTAAGGATTTCCAGATTTTCTTCTTCAATTCTAAGTATTCTACTTGAGGTTTGTTGATCTTCATTCATGGATTAGTTTCATCCATGAAGCCCAATCCAAAACCTCTTTTTTATCAAAATTTCGTGATAATTGCTTATGGTTTTTTGAGCGACGATTTATAATGCATGGATTATGATTCCTATATGATGATTATGACTAATTATAAATGAATTATGATGCATTACATGATCTATTTCAAAGTATGAATAATTAGGGCTTAATGACTTGATGTGGGTTCCTTTGTTAATGATCTAATTTGATTTCAATGACATGTTATCTCTATGAATCCTAGTCACTTGCATGATTTGGACTCAAATATTCATGGACGTACACTTAGCCCTAGTCACCTATGATAAAGCTATGAATTTCTATGCCTATAATCTCAGGTATGAAAAATATATTTTATGATAATGATGATGTATTGAAAACTATGATGATGCTATGATAACAAAGGGTGATGAAAACCCAAATGTTTATGATGATATTAAGGTGGAAATTTCTACCCCCGCTATGATAAAAGCAAAGTAGATGGACTATTCTTATGACATGATATTTTCATAAAAATTATGATGAGTATTTACGAATTGTAGAAGTATCATTTTAATGAAGTATGGACTATGTTGAAAGCTATGTATATGCATGACTTATTTATTCCGTGGGATATGACTTAGCACCGAGTGGACTTGTGTGAGGGGGACTATCTCCAAGGGTCCTTATATAAATCCTCAAGTCCCATAAATATGTGTCACCATAGGAATCCTGCTAATGTTTTATGCCTTACAAGTGTACTATTGGATCCAATTAGCTTATATGAGGGACACTCACAGTGCTAAGATAGAGCCTATAGGGTGAGGTTCGAGTCTACCTTGGAAAAGTAGGCTCCTCTTATCTTGATGTAGAGTGAACATTAAGATTTCATGTAATAGTACACATGGTCTTATATGTTGGTTATGGTTTTATTCCCACATATGTAATGTAAAATTATAAATGGATTTAATGATGGTTCTTCTCATGATTTTAAACTTGCATGCCCATACATATTGTGTCCTTGTCCATGTAATTATGATTATGCATATTTATATTATTGTGATGTCATTTGATCTATGTCATACCTACATACTTAGTGCATTCTATATACTAGCACATACTTCTATGCCTACATGATCTAACCAAGTAAGGATAGATGACGAGAAGACTATTCCATTTTGTGGCTAGATTTGGATTTTGAGCTTGAAGACTTGTTGGTGAGTTTTCATGCTTCGGGAACATGCCTTATGATATTTTTCTTTATGTTGAGACTTTATAACTTTCATTATTTTTATGTAGTCTTCGGGGTGAGCTAGTGAGCTATATGGTAGACCCCACCAAGATCTACGATGTAGTGGCATGAATTAGACTAAATGGGTTGATGTATATTTCCCTTTTGGGAACTATGACTTTTATTTTGATAGACTTCTAATTGCTTATTCTCTTATGTATGCTTATTTTACCTTATGAATGCTTATGATATGAACACGAGGCTTAGATGGGATGCCTTCGGGTGTCATTTGTCGTATGATAGTTAGACCTTAGGTCGGGGTCGTGATAGATAAGATAGGTAAGATCTATTATCCAAGCTAGAGGACTGACCCAATTATGATCGTGGGGGTATCTATATCTAGCCACGAGGATGATCAAATGTATCACCTGCTCCTGTATTGTGATATAATGCATGCATAGAGTATGCATTATTACTTTTGAATGTACTAAGTATGCGGGAATAAAATGAAAGAAAGTCATAATAAACCTGCATTAGACATGTTATATGAACATGGACATTTATATAGAAATGGCATATATAAGAAGGATAATCATGACAAGATGCCATAAGATACCATGATGCATGAATTCCATAATACATAAACATATGTGGTGATAATCGTACCAAACATAATGGGCAACATAACCTCACATAGTTAGTAATATAACCTCCCATAGGGGGTCTAAGAGTAACCAATATAACCTCACACATAGTGGGTAGTAGCATAAAAATCGCTTTCATAACCCCCACATGGTGAGTAGTAAAGTATTTTCATAACCCCACATAGTGGATGGCAGTATATCATCCTCAATCTCATGAGGTGCTAGGTCATCATCCACAAGATACATAATAAATATACATTCATAGGGTCATAAACCATTTCAAGTCATCTTCATGCTTACTTGCGCTTAAAGCCAAATTGTAATGATCATAGGATTCGAAATCAAGTCATAATCGTATTCGTATAAAAATCATGTTCATATCTATAATTGATAGTCAAGTCCAAAGAAGCCTTATGAAAAATAATGTCCATGCATGCTCATGACATGATGAATAAGATAATAGAACGGGTACTTGAGATTCATACTTAAAACATGAAATTACGATAGAATCATGCATAAACTAAGAAGAAATCAGCATTTAGATCATAACAGAAACTACTCATGTATGAAATCAAACTTAAAGAGGATATGCAAGTTCAATTCTCATGAAAACCATATAAATCAATATAATAAGAAGTAATTCATACTTACATTATCATTTGAGAGTAACCCCTACCATAATTTCAGCAAAACAAAACAAAATCATGAAATTCATAATTGGATCATAACTTAAAGTTAGTAAAATTCGTGAAAATAGAGTTTGGGATTCGTGATTGATTTGGAATCATGAATGAAACCATACATGCCTTGATGAAATAAACAAGATTGAGGTGAATTAATCTTGATCTTGGAAACCCACAAGAACCCTAGCTTGAATCACTTGAAGGAGTAATTTGGAGAGAAATTCTTATGAGTTGATGGATCAGACCAAGTATTTAACTTGCAGCGAGTGTTAGGAATAGAGTATAGGCTTATTTAAGGGTCAAATTATACATGAAAAGTCATAAAAAAAGTCTGGGAAGGGAACCCCTCCATACCCTATGAACATGCTCATGAAGAACCACTTGGAATTGAGACGGAGATTTTCCAAGCCAAGGCAGCCTCCCAAAAACCCAAGTATGTCTTCACGGACTACATCATGGTCCTTGGAGATGTCCACGAGCCATGGTGGTGTCTGTGGTGGCACCCATAGGGCTGGTAGTGCACAATAAGGCAATGGATTCCTCTCACTATAAGGACTCGGGCCTTGGGAGGCCTTAATAATGCTTGAAATTTTGATTTCCAATATTCCCTTCAAGGGCTCCTCGACGAGCCATGGAAGGGTCTACGAGCCATGAAGGTGGTCGTGGAGTAGACCTCGATTTATTTTCAAGCTTCCCAGACTTGTTCCTTGCGTTTTAGGTTATGTGACCCTTCACGGAGCCTTTCATGGCTCGTGGTCCTCAACACTGGCCATGATAGGGCTCGTGGGAAGAGAACATGCCTTGATGACCACCGTGTGGCCTAAGGGTGCCACCACAGGCACCCTCGTTCGTGAAGAGCACCGCAGACCATGAAGGTGACCGTGGAGGGACCCTTGTCTAATTTTCTTCAGGAAATTACCATCTCAGATGTTGGGGCACTTTTCACGATAGGCTTCACGAGCCATGAAGCCCATCCTGCAGGGGTCCAGCTCCAATTTTTGTTCAATTTCCATTAAGGGCCCTATAGTAATTTGGTTCAATTACAAGATCTTTTATGCCTATCCTAAGACCCATAAATCAACTCCATTCATTCAAAACACTTCTTTATCAGTTCAAACACTTAGACTCTAGAATTCAAGTCCCTAATACTCTATTCAAGTCATGCTTTGGAGATTCAAGTTAGGAATCCAAAGGTTCTTCAATATCAAGCCTAATTCATCTCATTCTTCCTAATTTATTCAATGTATGTGTCGCTTTATTCATGATTTTTTTCAATGATGAAGCCCCAAAATCTATTTCATAAAATTTATGAATTCTAAGTATGAATTTTCAAATGGGTCTTTTAATTTAGCTTCAATTTGATAAAATTTAGTTATGTGCTTAGTTTAATTGATGTTCTTATTGTAATTTAAGCGTTATTATGTTAATTTTCATGGATTTTATGATAATTGAATATGCATACCCCTTTTTTATGATGAATTTACGCATGGGTAATTTCAAATATGTTTCAGTTGTTGATTCCCTTATGGATTAAGTATGAAATCATCGTATTATGATTTTTTAAGTATGAATTTCAAGTACCCATGCTATTCTCTCATTCCTCATGGAATATGCATTCATGAATAAGAATTTTCATGAAATTTATGATGTGGGTTATTATCCAATTACAGTTATGATTATGATTTCAAGACAAGTATGGTTCTGACATGACATGTGATCACATCATGTCTATGATATGGCTTTGAGAAATTATAGGTGTTTTACACCACTATGTACAAGTATGAATGAGATATTCCTATGCATGAAAGTATGAAATGAAGTAAGATTAGTCCTTTGAGCCCAAGCATGAATGATTATGATATGATTTGACCTTTAAGCCAAAGTATGCATGATTATGAAGTACATTTTGGCATGTAAGCCCAAGTATGCATGATTATGATTTGAAAATAATTATGCTCCTATTTAAAGCATGTATATGTATTTCTATGGAATGATGACTTAGCACCGAATGAGATTAAAGGTGGGGGACTATCCCCAAGGGTCCTTATATAAAGCCTACTTTTCTAAACACTATTTGCCAACATAGGTTTATGTTTATGCCCCTATATGGATGATTATATTTATGGAATTCCTGTCCAAAATGGGTGTTGTTCTTGTAAGGTAAGGTACACTCTGAAATGGGTGTCGTTCACATAAGGAGAGGTATAAGCTACCTTTCACAAGTAGTCTACTCTTTCTTCAGTGTAGAGGCAAATTCAGGATTCTAAGTAATAGCTCCCAGGTCTTACATATTGGTTGAGGTCCCATTCCCTCTATGTTTATGTATTATGGTATTCATGCATCTAGGATTTAAGGTATATTATTATTACATTCTTTCTTATATAATTCCTTCTATATAGATTTATTTCATTTAACATTGATTTATTAGTTATCATGTTCATAAACCTTTCATGCTCATATACTTAATACATTCAACATACTAACACATATTTTTACCTACATCATCAAACCATGTAGGGAATGAAGACTACCCTTATCCACATCTTCACGGCTAAATTAGACTTGTGAGAATTTTCTAGTGGTGAGTCCTTTATTCTAAGGACAAAACCCACCTTCTATCTACCTACTTTATGTTATGGCTATCTGATGTCTTTTATTTTAGGGTGAGCCCATTACATGTCGTGGACCCATCCGATCTATGACATAAAGGCATTATTCGACGCCATGTAAACTTTATGTACGAGCTTAATATGTTGATGCTTTTGGAGACTATGCCTATGTCATATGTTATATTGATGATGCTATGATGTGATGAAGAGATGATGAAGTTCCTAAGTCCTTACTCCCATAGCTCGAGTCATATGATCCCACCCCTTAGAATTTGATTGTTGATGTTGAATCACGTTTCCTATCCAATAGCTTGATTCTCAAGTGCTCATCCCTTAGACTTATATGATGAAATTGTGCCCCTTATAGAAGATGCCTCCAAGAAGTGCCCATCCTCCAAGATAGGCCTCTGTTGATGAGGACCAAGTTCCTCAAAAACCCACAAGGGAGCCAGTTACTCAAGATGAGTTCTAGATTTCTTTTGCCATGCTAGCTTAAGGGTTGACCAACCAAGATAGGAAGGCTATACCTCTTCCTTATTTCCCTACCCCAGCTGCTAGGGTGAGAGACTTCATCCGAATAAACCCTCCAGAATTCTATGGTTCAAAATCTAATGATGATTCCCAAGAATTTAGTGATGAAATCTCTAAGGTATTGACTATTATAGGGATGAATTCAGAAGAGAAAGTTGAGTTAGTTTCTTATCAATTGAAGGATGTGTCCCAAGTGTGGTACACCTAATGGTTGATAGAAAGGACAGGTGATGATGGGGTTGGTTTGGAAGAATTCAAGTTTGTTTTTTGGACTGTTTCTTCCCCCTGAGCTTAGGGAATCAAAACTGACAGAATATATCAACCTCACATAGGGTGGAATGAGTGTGATAGAGTATGTCCTAAAATTTACAAAGCTCTTAAAGTTTGCTCATATGCTAGTGGCTGACTCTCAGCACAAATTTATCTCAGGGATCTCTAACTTGGTTATAAAAGAATGCCATATGGCTATGGTTATTTGATAGATGGATATTTTCAGGCTCATGACATATGCTGAATATATTGAAGGGGGAGAAGCTCAAGGAAAAGAGGATGAAAGACTCTAAAGGATCCTGTTATGATGGTGCTTCAGAAACACTAGAAGTAGTGGTGGTGTTGGTTATTTCTATCAAGGAAAAGGCTTAAATCCGAGGGTTTCCAATGATAGAATGCCTTCTTCTAAGCCAGAAAGTGAAGGTCAACCAGGATATCCTAGATATAGTAGGTGTGGAAAGGGTCATCCAAGAAGGTGCTTGAAGGATTCGGGTGCTTGCTAAGTTGTGGTGAGATGGGCTATAAGCTTATCGATTGTCCCAAAGATCCAAAGAAGGGTCAAATGGGTTTTTATGGTAAAGAACAATCGAAGTCTCAATAAAGTGGTGCTTCTTATAATAACATGTTTTATGATTTGCATTCCAGATAGCAAGTAGATGATACTCCTAATATGGTGACTGGTACATAAAAAGTCTTTGATTTTGGTGCATATGCTTTGCTTGATCCGAGTGCAAATATTTGTTTTGTGAAACCTCTCTTAGTTGTTAAGTTTTGTTTGAGTCATGATATTTTGAGGAAGCGTTTCTCAGTCTACACTCTAGTGGGTGACTCTATTTTTGCCTAAAGAGTTTATTGGGGTTGTCCTATTTCAGTCTTGTATAAAATCCTTGTGATCTTGTAGAGCTTGAGATGTTTGATTTTGATATTATTCTTGGGATGGATTAGTTGTATGCCTCAAAAAGTCAAGTTTCAGTTTCCAAATAAGCCTATTCTTGAGTGGAAGGTAGTGACTCCACTTTTAAAGGTCAATTTATCTCTTATCTCAATACCAAGAAAATGATCTCTAAGGGGTGTATCTATCATATAATGAGGGTTAGAGATCTGGAGTCTGAATCACTTACTCTTGAGTCTGTCCTGGTGGCACATACCTTTCTGGATGTCTTTCCCAAAGATATGCTCGATATTCTTCCCAAAAGGAAAGTAAACTTTGGAATAGACCTTCTTCCTCATACGCAACCTATTTCCATAACTCCTTATTGTATGGCTCCAGATAAATTAAAGGATTTGAAGGATCAGTTGAAAGATTTGTTAGAGAAGGGTTTCATCAGGACAAGTCTTGTGTTATTTCTAAAAAGTATGGCTAATCACTTTGGATGTGTATTGATTATGGACAATTAAATATAGTAACCATCAAGAATATATATTTGTTGCAAAGGATCAATGACTTGTTTGACCAATTGCAAGGAGCTACTCATTTCCCAAAGATTGATCTCCGTTTTGGCTATCATCAATTAATGGTAAAGGAGTATGCCATTCCTAAGATGACTTTCTGAACTAGATATAGGCAATTTGAGTTCGTGGTGATGTAATTTGGTTGAATAATTCTTTGGGGTGTTTATGGAAATCATGAATCTGGTGTTCACGCCATTCATTGATACTTTTATGGTTGTCTTCATTGATGATATTTTGATTTACTCCCGAAGTGAATAAGAGAATATGGATTATTTAAGGTTGATTCTTCGTACTTTGAGGGAGAAGCAGTTATTTGCCAAGTTTAGTAACTGTGAGTTTTTATTGGGATAACTATCCTTCCTTGGTCACATTGTATCACGTGATGGTATTGAAGTTGATCCAAAGAAGACTGAGGCTGTGAGGAACTGTCCTAGACCATTGGCTTCTTCTGATATTAAGAGTTTTCTTGGGTTAGCCGGTTATAATAAGAGATTTGTTAAGGATTTTTCATCCATTGCTTCACCATTGACCAAGTTGACTCAAAAGAAGGCCAAGTTTATATGGTCAGATGAGTGTGAGAAAAGTTTTTAGACTTTGAAAGATCGGCTTACATCGACTCCTATTTTGACATTACCGGTTGACTTGGATAGATTTGTGGTATATTGTGATGCTTCTCAAATTGGTTTGGCGTATATGCTTATGCAACATGGAAAGGTGATATCTTATGCATCTAGACAGTTAAAGGTGCATGAACAAAATTATCTTACTCATGATCTTGAACTAGCGGCTGTGGTGTTTGCTTTGAAGATTTGGGGACATTATCTATATGGGATTCATGTTGATGTATTCACCGAGAATAAGAACTTGCAATATGTGTTCACTCAAATAGATCTTTATTTGAGGCAAAGAAGATGGTTGGAGATTCTTAAAGACTATGACATGAGTGTTCAATATTATCTCGGCAAGGCGAATATTGTAGTGATGCTCTTAGTAGGCTATCTATGGGTTGCGTGGTTCATGTCAATGAGACCAAGAAAGAGATAGTGAAGGATGTGCATTGTTTTTCTAGGTTGGGTGTTAGGTTGGCTGACTCTAATAATGGTGGCATTCATGTTCAGAATGAGGCCGAGTCTTCTATGGTTGTTGATGCCAAGTAAAAGAAAGACTTTGACCCGTCATTAGTTAAGTTGAAGAAGTTGGTTGCTGAAAATAAGATAGAGATTTTCTCCTAAGGGGAAGATGGTGTTCTTTGGTACCAAGACTAGTTATGTGTTCTGGATGTTGATGGCCTTAGGGAAGTAACATTGAAGAAGGCTCATAACTCTCATTATTCTATCCATTTAGGGTCTACCGAGATGTATCAAGATTCGAGGGAAGTGATTAGTAGCATGGTATGAAGAAGGACATAACTAAGTTTATGTCTGAGTGCCCTAATTATCAACAAGTGAAGGTGGAACACCAAAGGCCTGGTGGTTTGGCTCAAGATATTGAAATTTCTACTTGGAAATAGGAGGATGTGAATATGGACTTTGTGATTGAGTTGCCCCATACCCAGAAGAAATTTGACTCCATTTGGGTAATTATTGATAGAATGACCAAATTGACTCATGTTTTACTAATGAATACTACTTTCAATGCCAAGGACTATTCCAAGTTATATATCCAGGAGTTAGTTAAATTGCATGGTGTTCCTATGTCTATTATATAGGATTGTGGTACCCAACTTACTTTTCACTTTTGGAGATCATTTCAAAAAGAAAGCTTGGTACTAAGGTGAAGTTGTGTTCTGCTTTCCATTCTCAAACCTATGGACAAACCGAGAGGATAATTCAAACATTGGAGGACTTGTCAAGGGCTTGTGTGTTAGAATTCAAGGGAAATTGGGATGATGATCTACCACTTATCTAGTTTGGCTACAACACTAGTTATCATGCTAGCATCAAAATTGCACCATTTGAAGTTCTGTATGGGAAAAGGTGTAGATCCCCGGTGGGATGGTTTTAGATAGGTGAGATGGCATTGATTGGCCTGGACTAGGTATTGGAGTCTATAGAGAAGGTGAAATTGATTCGGGAAAGGTCGGAAATGGCTCAAAGTCACCAAAAGTCCTATTTGGATGTTAGAAAAAGGGATCTTGAGTTCTTCATTAGTGATTTGGTGTGTGTGAAGGCTTCACCTATGAAGGGTGTAATTCATTTTGGTAAAAAGGGAAATTTAAATCCCCAATATGTAGGCCTGATGAGATTGTTGAGCAGATTGGGATAGTGTATTATAGATTTGATTTCCCTTTGGATATGAGTTTTATTGACTCATTTTTACATGTGTCGATGTCGAGGAAAATGATTGGTGATCCTAGTACGATTGTGCCTTTGGAAGGTGTTGAGGTTGAAGAGAACTTGATATATGTAGAAGTTCTAGTTGAAATCTTAGATAGGCAAGTAAAGAGACTTCGTAACGTTGATGTTGCTTCAGTTAATGTGTTTTGGAGGAATCAACATATAGAGAGTGCTACATAGGAAGCAGAATCAAACATGATGAAGTGATATCTCTGTCTATTCCAATCTACTCAAGCCTAAGGTACTAGGTTCTTCTTATTAAAATGGTCCTAATTCCTTCACTCTTATGCTTTCATAAGATGACAACATACATGTGCACAAAAATGATTTAAATAATATTTTAACATGAGTTTTGATGGCTTCATGGTTTTACACATTGAATTATGCATTGTAGCTTCATGTTGAGATGTTTCATGTTCAAGTAAAGCATTTCAATCCATGTTCTAGCTCATTCGAGGACAAATGTTCCCAAGGGAGAGATCATGTAAGGACCCGGGCCCCAAGAGGCCTTAGCGATGCTTGAAATTTTGATTTCCAATATTTTTGACCAAGGTGTCCCTTCAAGGGCGCCTTTACAAGCTGTGGAAGGGTTCACAAGCCGTAGAGGTGGCCATGGAGTGGACGTTGGTTCATTCCTAGGCTGCCCGACCTTGTTCCTTGAGTTTTAGGCTAAGTGGACCTCCACAGAGCCTTTCATAACTTGTGATCCTCACCATTGGCCGTGAAAGAGCTCGTGGAAGGAGCCCTTTCCTTGATGACCATTGTTTGGCCTAAGAGTGCCTGTAGCGCCCTTACTATTAAATCTTGTACGCACTTTAAAAAGAATGTTCCGTAGAGATAAAATCAACCCCTACTTC
>JBCEWC010013690.1:0-14897 GCA_038996855.1 Solanum aculeatissimum
TAATTTTCTGAAAAATTTAAATTGTTATTATTACTATATTTGTATTTCTAATACCTCTGTATGTTTTCAATTTGTCAAATCTTCAATTCTCCATCAAGCTTTCAGTTCTATCAATAAGATTCTTTAAGATTAAATTTAGAACTTTTGTAATATGTCAAGAATATGTTATAATCATATATATTTGTTTTTCATACATGGAATGGTCTAGAAAAATAATTTGATGTATCATTACAAAAATATTTACTTGATTCTGTACAAACATAACAACAGAATACGAAAGAAATTTCTCAAAAATAATTTATAAGCGTGATTATTAAGAATAGATCACAACTTTTGCCGTTTGAAAACAAAGTAATTTTTTTCAGTTTTTCTAAATTTAAAAAAATGCTACAATACTTTCATGTGATATTGTTCCCTCAAATTATACCTACTGTACATGCCATCAAATTTCATTTATGTACTTTATAACTAATACATAAAATTTTATATTTTATGGAATTTACAAAATTTGTTATTACAACTTTTCTAAATAGTATTTAAATTGGAAGGGCGAGAAGACCTATATTGACTTTTTTTTGGCTCAATTTCCACTAGATAGTTCTATTTACACGAATTTGTTTTTCTATTTCATTTTTTCAATACACATTTATTTTTATTTTGCACGTTTCATTAAACATCAAATATTTTTTCATATTTTGTACTATACAATTTTGTTTTTTTATATAATGTATTATTTAACCGCGCGAAGCGCGAACTATTTACTAGTTTTTAATATAAATAAATAGCTAATTTCTTGATTATAATTTTTCATAAAGTATATAATTTTAAATTTTTTATATTATTATATTTTAAAAAATATATTTATATACAATCCGAGCCAAGGAACAGAAAATTTTTGCCTTGGTTACAATAAACAGAGGACGAAGGAATACAGAACAAGTGTTTGGAATCGGTGGCAGCCGCGTCACCAAAGCTTTCAGTCCCAAACAACCCAAGGCAAGCCAAGTGTAATAAGTCTTCTTAACAGAAAATAAAAGCCTCTAAGCTGCTAACAAACAAAAAATAAACTCATATTTCCCACTTGCCAAAGGTAAAGGGAATAAAGCAAAACCCCCACGTCCTTATCCGTGATTAATAGGAATCAATCTAAAGCTTCTTTTAACTAAAAAAAAATTAATATGCGTTTCCACTTTTTTCCTACTTTACTTGTTCTCACTCCTTTTCCTTGCAATACTCTTTATTAGTCTTTATATAGTTAAATGTGAGTGAGGAATTTCATCGAATAGAAGATGTGCTACACAGTGGTTCCTTATCGGATTGACAAAAGAAAACGATATGTTCATATTACAAGGGAACAGGTTCCTGTACAAACAACTGAAAGCAGAGGAGCTGGATTAATGGTGAAGCAGTGTGTTTGTTCACCAACAATCCATCCAGGCTCGTTCAGGTGCAGGCATCATCATGCTGATTATAAATGGGTTGTTCCAATAGGAACTAAGCCTAATCACTTTGCTGCTTCTGTCGCCAAGGCTCTATAACAATTCCTCTGTACAAATTCGAATTGTCCTTGTAATTTTTCGTTTTTTTCCTTCTTAATAAGACGGGGATGAGCTTGTTCGTACTATATTAAATATTTTAACAGTTTTTTCTTTGATTTTAATTTTCTCACACTTCTTTGAGTCACTTTTTTTAACCTTTTCTTTTTTTGATATATGAAGTTTGTGTTCAGGGTACTCTAACGAACAAACTCTCAATAGGAGAGGGGATTTAAGAAGGTAGGGACGATAACGTAATGCTCATCGTTTTGCATTGGTGAGTGTTGTGAACCGTGGTGACTCCATAAGAGCCTATCCGCTAGACGTCGTTGGTATTATTAGGCCGTGTAAAATGTTGAAAATTTTTATTTGGAATTCAAGCTCGATCAGCTATTATTAAAAAGGATTAGGAATTACAGAGAACGGTTATGCAAATTATGTGAAACTTAAGCTATTAGCTATTGGTTTTCTAATATCGCATCCTCTGTTAGTTGTCTTCTCTTCTAAGTTATGTTGTTAGAATTCTAAGTTGTAATTTGAATTTAGTGAATATCCATATATACTCTGTTTGTGTTTAAACATTGGTTTGTTACAGTGAACTTCTAAAGGAGAGTCCCCACTAATTTCTTTCAGCTCAACTTTATGTTCGACAAGTATTGTGCTTCCAAAAAATTCTTGAGCAGCCGTAATAAGCTCCCCTATAACATTCCGGGGTTGTTTGGCTGCGGATAAGAGTTATGAATGTATGAGTAACATAAGGATAATACGTGTAAGTTTCTATGTTACAAATGAAATATCTATATATAAATAATTTACTTCTTAATCAGCTATCAAATATGCATAACTTGGATCTAAATCAGTTATCAAAACGACCCCTAAATGCGCCGAAGGAAAGATAACAAAATGGGGAAAATTAGTACACATAAACTAGAACATACAAGAAGAATAAACAAAAAGAAAAGGGGAAAATAAGGCAAGATGGTTATTCCAAACCTCATTTTCAATTTCTTCCAAATTTGGGGAGCTTCTAATCAAGCAAAGAATACATCAGTGATCAGACTTCCACGAAATAAATTCCTCAATCCGTGACAACTATGAATCAATCTAAAGCTTCTTTTCGGTTATACGTTTCCACTTTTCTTCTCCTCCCTTGCGAATTGCGATTTTTATCAAATAGAAGATGTGCTACACGGATTGGATTGGTAAACTTGACAAAAGAGTACGTCGAGGACAACATCTTCCTGTTGTGGTGGACCAGGTAACGAGAGGCAGATTCAAGATTTAAACTTTGTTACAATTTTAATAGATTTTTATACATAACGTGCATCCGTTGCTGCAGGTAAGTGCAGCAGTATCAAGGGGAAGCACAAGAGGAGTTGATGGTGGTGGAATGAGGAAACATCAATGTGTTTGTTCGCCCACAATCCATCCAGGCTCATTTAGATGCAGGCACCATCGTGCTGATTATAAATGGGTTGCTCAACGCAGTAACAAAGCCTAATCACTAGCTTTTTAAAATTATTTATTGAATTGAAGTTGTATAAACAAAATCTTAAAGGCCTCTGTCATAGATGTTGCAAGATTTTCTTTTAGGACATGAGGGTTAAATGGAAAAATGTGAAGGGATTTAAGAAGGAAGGAGCAATGTCATGCTCATCGTTTTGCGTCCGGGAACAACTGCCCCCAAAGCCAGAGAAAGAGAGTGTGCCGTCGTCTCAAATCAATATCTGTAGTGATTTTCTTTTATATCACCTTAGGAAACATTAATTAAGAGGGAGTTTAAATATTTTATCCATATTCAACAATCATAATATCATCTCATAATTGAAGTATTTGTTCTCGTCAAATACAATTACTATAAAAAAAAATGTACTTCCTTTTTTTTTTAGTTGGTTACGAAATAAATGATATATTTTTATATTTAATAACAATTTAACTTTAAGATATCTATTTTATCCTTAATAAAATAACTTTTAACCATATAAATATTTGTAATTTATTTTATACTTACAAGTATCAAAAGTTCCTTTTTCTTTTTAAGCATCATATCAAATCAAACTAACTCATATAAATTGAGACAGATGAAGCAATGAATTTTGTATTGGATTAATAAAACGATACTCCCTTCCTCCAACAATAGTTGTTCACTATTAACTTGTATATAAATTAAGAAGCAGCAAATGACACGAATAGTTTTACCAAATCATCTATGGAATACAATAAATATATATCTTAAAAATGTAATAGAGAAAATGATTTACCCAAAATCCGTGAATTGTCATGATAACTTGAAACAGGTGCAAAAGATCAATTGTATGAAATTTTTACTGTCTATTATCATAAAGGTAAATTAAGAACTAACTGTAAAATTATCTCTTGATTTCATAAAATAGACAAATATTGTTGAACATCTATTTTTAGTATAATGAAAAGTAAAGGTGGCACAATTTGAGCCAATTATTTTTAGAAAACTAAGGAAAGATAATCGGCACGTGATAATATTATGTCGTTATATTGCCATGGTTTTCCTAGAACAAATGGTACATGCTACTAGTACAGAAAGAACACGTCAGACGTGTTTATGTTGGTTCCCCACAAACACGAAAAGCCTTCATAATTACATCAATGGGGAGCACAATATGCAGTTTACTACAACTTGGGATAATCAAAACCTTCAAACGTAATCAAATGCACACATGTATTTAATGACCATACACCATTTACAAGGCCTCGAGCAGAGTTGGATGCTTGCTCTCTATCCATTTCCATAATTCACAGTTCCATCACCAACAGAGAGTTACTGCCACCAAAAGACAATAATGTTTTTTTCTGAGCAATTACGTTATACATATCACATGGTACATTAGCAACAGCTATTGTATATTTTGGCTTCACATAATAATGTCCGGATTTATAAGATGGACAAAGAGTACTTGAGCAGAAACTTCTGGGAAGTAGCTAAAAAATAAACAGTAATACTCCTATGTTGATTGATTTATGACAAAACAAATACCACTAAGATAGATGTTAAGCGACAGAACCAAATATTATACCTCAGGGTAGCAGTTTTGATGAGTAATCGTTTCATTGCGTGTGTCCACAACAATTTCACACGACACTTTCCCCTGCAAAAACACGACGAAAATATATAAAAATCTTATTCTGATTTACAGACCAGAATATCTCAACGAACAGTATTAACACATGCACTTTCTGGCGTGACCGTGTCCAACTTCCCATCACATAAATATTGCTTTTAGGAGTAAGGCTGGAAAATTGAGTTCCAGCAGAAGAATAATCCCTCTTGCCAGAAAAAGAGTTTTAAGAGCTCGGAATAATGCAGAGTCAACAAGTTTAGGAGTTTCTGATTAGCCAATATCTGGATAAACCTTTTTTCCCCTTTCCTGATAACTTATATGACTGTTAGCATTGAAAGAATGTGGAGAAGCCCATTACTCTTGAATTCTATTACGTACTTGTGCTTGGATTAGATTAGTACTGTTGAGAAATGAAATAAAGGAAATGCTCCCATACTTCCACTAAAAAGTGGAAAGGCCATCAGAGACGTAGTTTTCAAGACCAACAATTAAGTGATCATCTAGATAAGAGTATATCATTAAAGATGAAAATATCCCTTTACGCTAAAGAGCAGAACGCCCGTCAAAGACGGAGTTTCTGCAAGATCATCAATTAACTGGTGATCTAGATAGAGTTCATCATTCAAGATGAGATATCTGAATGATTAATAGAGCCAACAGCACCATGAAGAAAGATACAGAAATACCAACATGAAACAAGCAGAGAAGAATATCACAATCCAACATTATGTTAGAAACAGATTCATAGAAGACCGAAATATTAAGGCCATTCCCTTGTACCTAGTACTTCTACAGTCATAAGCATAGTTTATTCTCCTGATCACAAGCTATTTTCTTTCTATTCTCCTAATCACAAGCTATTTTCTTTCTATTCTCCTGATCACAAGCTATTTTTTTAGTTGACATCAAGTAGACAATGGTAAGATACAGGTTTGCCACAGTATTGCCACACCAGTAACCATGGGAAATGAGAAATCTTAAAAGTTAATACGTCCTACAAAGAAATGATCAACAGTGCTACCATTTAATGCCAATATCAAATTACTTCTTCTGGTGCAATCAGGTTGTTCACTTCTCTTATGCATGACTATTAGGAGAAGGGCTAACCATATGAAACTTTGACATTAGCTGAGAAACACAGAAGGAAAAATCATGATTTTTGTTGTAAAATTGCAGAAAAGATGACTTTGTACAGAGAACAGTTAAAATGAGTCTCTTGAAACATTTTCTTTATGGTACTTAAATATGCAAAACTCTTTCATTTAACAAAAGTAGACAACAGTATGGGATAAAGAGCATTTTTGTACAAAGAGAGCATACAGGAATGAAGGGATCTTATCATGTGTTGACATAGTTTCCCAATGTAAACTACTCACTACAGTTAATTCCCTTTTTAAAATCTTAATCCATGCATATCTACACATAATGAACTTCCAATCCCGTTAGCCCAAGTGACATTTTCTCCTCTCTAACAGTGTTTTAACTATTTTTTTATATCCATGGTGTTAGGGACAGCTTGCGGCACCTCCCACCAAAAACAGGTATTATAACTCTATCTACAAAGGCTAGAACAGATGTAAAGAAATTACCTAGTGTTTTGACACGAATGGGTTCTCCTAACCACTTCATTGATTACTAATACACACAGTTGGGTGCTTCGGATAAACTATCATTTAGCAATCAAGTTTACACAGAAGCTAAAGTAGTATCGAATCCCAAAAAATGATGGAAAAAGATATCAATTAAGTTATGTAATGGAAATTGAGAGTTGAAAGAGCATACCTTTATGGGAATATCAAATAGGACCAAGCCAAGCTCACCACCAATCTGAGTAACAGTATCAAAAGTAATAGAACCCCTCGCCAAATCCTCAATCAACGGAATTAAATCAGAGAAAACGCAAACATCGGTTAGCTCAAGCGTAGCGTTGACATAGGAAGACGCCCTAGCCTTAATACGACCATAATCAGATATAACGTGCCCTATCTGCTTACCCCTGTAAGCTACAGAAATCACTACGTAACGAAAATTGACCGAATAAAAGTCTTTATTACGTATCTTAGCAGTGACATCCAGGGTAATATCAAATGCAATTCTGGGGAATGAGTGGACTTTAAGGTGACGGAGATGGACTCGGGCAATGGAGAGTTCCGGATCAGAAGGCCATAGAAAGAAGAATGCGGCGGAGAGGAGGATGAACACGGCGGCGCAATAAATGTAGCGTCGCGGAAATTGTCGACGAGTACGGTAGTATTGAGGTAGAATGATAACGTATTGGGGTTGTTGAGGGGGGTAGGTCGGTAGGGGTTCGTAGGGGGCAGGGGGTGGCTCGGAGAATTTAGAGGAAGCCATTAATGGGGGGTTTATGGAAGTGAAGGAATTGGGAGCGGAGATATAAGGAGGAGAGGAGGAAGGTGCCGGGGGGAAATCCTCTCCGTAGTTTTTGTCGGATGAAAATTCTTGTATTTTACTCAACTCATGTTGCCTGTGGCGTGGCGGTTTAATGATTGATACACGAAATTTACGCAACAAATAAAATAAAAAATTAAAATCTGTGCTCTAAAATAAATTATATATATTTACTTAATTATAAATTATTTATTAAAAATAAAAAAAATATTATTTTCTCTGTTTTATTTTATATAATATCATTTTCTTGATCCAAAAGAATATCATCTTATTAGTAAATAATCTTAACAAAATTATTTTCAGCCATGTAAATATAAAAAAATAATTTTAGACCATAAGTTTTAAAATATTTTTTTTTTAAATATTGTGCCAAATCAAAGAATGATATGTAATATTTTTTCTTAAATATCATGTTAAATCAAAGGATGACACGTAAAATGAGATAAAGAAAGTATAAAAATTAAATTATTAATATTAAATATAAATAAATATATTGATATTTTTGTGCTTCACTGAAAAGGAAAGTAAGTTAAGTATATAAATTGGGAAAAAATGAGAGTATAAGGTAGGTGGCGTGAAAATTTGCATTCGTCTTCAATTTTGGGTATAATTTATTTATTTTTAATTATTTTATATTTTATTTGATAAAATTTTACAAAATATATTGTTGTTATTGTTAATTATTCTATATTAAAAATTTATTAACTTAATTAATTTAAATTTGAGCCTAGAAGCTAGTCGCATCTAAGAGACATAAATTGAATAAAAATTAATATAAATATTGTATTTAAACTAGAAATGAGAGAACATAATTTGATGGCAAAGTTGGGTCTTCGGTCCAATTTTCGAGCGGTCACATTTTCTTTTTTTAATCCTTCTGTAAACTCAAGCTTAACATCAAACCCATACATTTGGGGCAAAACAACTGGCAAAATCCAGCCTTCAAAACCAATAAACCATGATTTAATCAGCCTGCATCTACCTCAAGCAAGAGGCAAGAAGAGAAAGTTCCCTCAATTAGAAATTTCTGTAATTTTACATTAGCTAATCAAAATTCTCAAGCATTCATTTGGACTTCTAATTTCTGTAACTTGCACATCGTTGAGATGATCGATAAGAAGAACATTTTAGGCCAATGTCATTCATAGTTGCTCTTTCAAGTTCTTGTCAGACTTGAATTGGCACAGCAGTGTCTACGGAGAGCACGTAATCCTGAACTTGCTGGCTGCTCGACAAATTCTGCCACAAACTCAAATCTTCTTTGATTCATATACAAGAACAGTGCAAGCAATGAAATAAACCTTCAATCAAAGGGCGATGTAAACGGGTACATGGTTTATACTACAACTTGTACACTGTATCATCAAAATCATGCGTTGCCATTTCTATTGCGATGCTTTGCGATAGACCTCAAGTCCCTGTACATATCCGCACAGGCAAGAGAAAATTCTGACATTGCCATGAAAAGTTCAGGCAAGCGGCTTCTCAGACTTGTCAAAGACTTCTCTCTCACCTGAAGACATTGCTTCTGGTATGAGTCCTCCTCGTCCTCCAACCTCCTCTTCAGCGCCTCTAATTGTAGCTGCCGATCAACCACAAGATTATCTTCCTGCGCTGATTCTGGATCCATGTCATCTGTTATTCTACGCTGCATATGCTTGTGATACCAATCCTCATATTGCCTAGTCTTCTTATTAAGCTCTCTCCGAGTATCCTCACACCTGCCCCTCAGTTTCATCTCCTCTTTCTGGTATTCAAAGATAGTATTTACTACAGCTGAAAAGTTATAAATAGCAGTTCTAGCCAACTCATCAGGAAGCTTCTCGAGATAATCATGCCAGGCATGTATAAGGGCCAAAATTGGCGGATTTTGGGGTCTTTGTGGTGACGAAACCTTTTCTTTCAAATTTGTGTCTATAGGGATGAGATTTAGCTTTAACCAATGGTTAAGAGCTTTGATATACTGTTTTTGGTAGAGAACCAATTTGTCAAACTGTGAATGCCACTCTTGGACAACAACATACAACTGCAAAGTTCGTTCATGATGGTGCTCAGTTGTTTCTTTAGGGGATTGAGATACATCCAAATACCTCAGGGCTTGCACAATCTTAGACTGACTTACATGATATCCTTTCATGGTCTCCCACATTATAGCCATCCTGCAATCAATAACAAATTTTTTCAGGACAAAAATTATGGATTTATATCTGAGTTGGCAATTTTTAGTGGCCAAGGTGGAGAAATGAACGAACATTTAAAAAGAACAGCTGCAAACAACCGTCTCATTTTTATTGAAACAAATTAACAATGTTTGGGGACACACCGACATGGGATGGGATAATAGACCTTGCGCAGAGAACTAGCCAGTCAGGCTCAATCAACTAAAATGAAAGAGCCTTTTTTTTTTAAAATAGAGAAAGTTCAATGGAAAAAAATGTTGCTTTAGGAAACAGATTGCAATATGGTTTCGCCAATGCACACATCTAAGAGACTTACCCATCAACCAAAGCAACCAATTTTGGATAAAGTTGCTCATCACGTAACCGATTTATCTCTGAAACAGTAGAATCCATCGACTGCATGTCGACAATGTATCTTGTGTGTAGATGGCTTACTGTAGCTTTCACTCTCTCCAAGCCTTCTGTATTTGTACCACGTTTCTTGAGCTTATTCAGTGAAGCGACCTTTCTCTGATATTCAAGTTTCATTTGTTCTCCTGCCTGTGGAGAGATCACCAGAAATCTATGAGAAACATGCACATCAGATAGCAGAGTTCAAACCCAAATAGCATTATATAATTTCCTTTGACAACTTTATAATATAATTTTAAATGTCGTAAGTAAATTTGAATTCACTAACTTTCGAAAAAACAAAAGAAGACTTCCAAAACAGAAACAGGATCATGACAAATAAGGGAATATATCCTTTGACGACTGAGTTGCTAACATAAGTAAACACACAGCACCAGAGGTCATTATCCTAATTTGAATGGGCTTCTACAAGGGTATTTGACAGAAACCAAAGATGATTGAGGTTCTAGAACTCAGAAGTGACAATTCATAAAGATAATTTGTTGAGAAGAAACTAGCTCAGACAACGACAATATGTTGAGAAGACAGAACTAAAGGAGAATTATGTTTTACAACATCATCTTTGACATTCATTCAGGGCCTATTATACTCATTGAACATCTATGAGTAAAGGCCAAGTTCGCAAAAATCCCAAAAAGATTAGTGACTAATTCAAAACTTGTTCCCAGAAAAATTCACCTTGCAACGAAATTTTCAACAGTGAAACCATGACAACTATTGGGAGTTTCATCCTACATTTCCAACATCTCCACATTAACAGCCCAGAAACTCAAGAGGGTTTACCACATTTCCATCCCAGAAACTCAGTGGCATCTATTATCTTACTCTTCCCCCATTCTCCCGAGGGAAAATATATTTTTTTAAATGCCATTATAGGGCTCAGTGTCTTTCCAATTTTTGAGACATTTTTACAAGAAAGTGCAATAATAAATAAACATCACCTTTTGCAGGGTTTGTTGGATTACTTGGTAAAATATCTCAAACATAGAAGTTTCTGCTGGAGAGAGAGAGAGAGCATTATTATTATTCCATGCCTTATTGCTGTAGTAGATGGGATGAGCAACAGATAATTGTTTCACTTGCTCACTGCATATGCTAAATAATTCCAGATTTGAACTTTCCTCGAATGAGCAGGGTAACAAATAGAGGCTTTTGTTAACTCTAGTGGATACTATTCTAGCCCATAATTTTATAACCCTCCTAATACATCCAAAATAGGGTGGGTTGGCCGAGAAACTATAGAGTAGGATAGATCAAAATAAGTGAACTCAAAATGACCATCAAACTAGTGGTTTTAATGGCTTAACCAATGTAAAGCAGGGATTAAAATCAAGCTCAAACCCTATGGGTTAATGCTTTCTCATCCAGTCTTGCTCAAACTGGGTCTGCTACCCAGACCCAGTTTTCTCTACATCAGTTCTCCCCATCATTCTTCAGAGCACAGCCAATGCTTTCTCATCCAGTTTCTATCTCTCTTTTCAGACTCCTCTGATGGCTCCAATGTTTGCCTCTCTTCAACATCTTGATAAAAATCCTGGTCCATTTTCTTTGAAAAAAATCGACTCTTTCAACAATTGAATAGGACTGCCAATTAGGTTTTTGACTGGTTAGAGGAGCAGCCACTTAATATTAGTGTCTATATACAGTTAAACAGGATACCTGCGGTTGGAATTCAATCTGTGCTGTATTAGAAGCACATTTTTCTTTTTAAAGATTCTGGTTTGTTTATATTAATAACTTCGGCCTGAACTGTAAGGTCAAGATTTGATTATCATATTGATATGTTATGATTTGAGTATCTTAAGATTGATACTTAGAAATTTAACAAGAGTCAAGAAAACTTTATGGTTCTTGCATTTGACTGCATTAGGCAAGTCTTATTACAACTGAATCTGTACAAGGACAACTCTAGAAACTGTTGAGAACATTCCTTAATTCAGGACAACTTCTGAAAGCACAATATTGCTGGTACGACAATGTTTATTTGGATATATTACATCAATTTTTCAAAATACAACTATATATAAGATTTCTGCATGTGTTTCGCTTCAAGGCACTCAACTAAACCCAATCAAGCCAATAATATCTAACAATCTATTAAGCTAGTTGAATTTATTTTTCCCGTACAGTTACAACTTACAAGACTTCCAATATGCTTCATACACAAGTTGATTGAATTTTTCACATTGGCTATATAGATAGATAATGTGCTGTTATGGGGGGAGAACTCTTGAATAGGAAAGAGGGGGGAAACGGACAATGAGATCATTGAAAAAAAAAATCAATTTGAAAAGATGGCTTAGGTTATCTGGATTGGACTATAGTCTATAACCATTGTTTAACTTTGGGTTGGTTGGGTCCCGTTTATTGACTTAACCATTCTGTCCTGCCTAAATTTGACCCACCCTCCCATTTGATATCCCCATCCCCACAACATAAACTCAATGTTCTTGGATACCCAGATATAAAGCACTCTATACAGTGTCAACCAATAACAGGATAGCAGCTTTTGGAAATAATAAGTGCTTTATACTGGGTATCTTTACCATAGACCAAAACATCATGCTGACCGGGCATGTTTAACCTCAATATAACAGCTAAGAATATATGTGAGTGGAACTGCCTCTTCAGATCTTCTATTACGACACCTTAGTTTAGCAGGAACTCCATGCTACACATGCTCCATTTAGCACTTATCAACACCATGGTGTAACTCCTATACCCCATATTGATGCGACACATTATAAGTAGTCGCAGAATCTTTTGAAATGTTGACCTATATTCTTGAGTCAGAGGCCTTTTAGTTAAGTTATCATCTTGAGGTGCTTTACAAGTGTGTGTAGACTCCGACATGAAACATTCAGAAAAGTACTCCTAAAAGCTCATAGATGAAGCCACCTGGAGCTGGGAGGGAAAACGAGGATCCAATGGACTCAGACATTGCAAACAAGAAAGTGATAAATAAACACACCTTCACTTCATCATACAGTTTTTTCTCCCATGCAAGCATCTTGTCTAACACAGTTGCATGAGTTTCATGCTCTTCTGAATCAAAGTCATCCAATCCATCATCGGCATTTGGTAAACCTCTGAAGGACCTATTCCATGTTATGACTCGCATGACCCTTGCAGAATGATCAATGTGTCCTAAGAAGCAAGAATTACAGATATTTAAACAACCACATACCCAATTGTGTGTTAACAATCATTGACCAGAAAGTAAAACAAAAAATTTGTGCTTAAAAAAATCACACTTAAAAATAGCCCATCAATTAACCACAATTTGATCAAGGCTTGCTACTAAGGGAACATTTGAATAACAATGAAGCTAATCCTGCATAAAAAGAACCCACCAATTAAACTGACTATTTCTTAGAGAGATCTTGAATATACCTCTATTATCGGCAAAATTTGAGTGATAATGCAATCGATTTGCCTCAAGCATTTTAGACACTTCGTGAGCACTCTCAGATGCCTTAAGGAAACAATCATCCAGCTCAGAGAATATCTGAAGAAGGTTAAATTGGCCTCCTTTCTTTTTAGTCTCTCCTTGAACAATATTTTTCACTCTTTTCACAACTTTTGTAGCAGCCTGAGGAGGAGGAGGTGGCTGAGATGGAGGCTCCTCTACCGTTTCCATCACCTCTGCCTCCTCTGGCATCTCATTTTTTCTCACTCTTTCAGTTTCATCAGTGCGGCTATCCATTTCAGCTCTCTTGGCCCTCTCCTCCATCATCTTCCGCTCGAGTTGCTCTCTTTCAATCCTACTCTCGTCCACCTCTGCTAGCGTTGTCCCTGGTATATTTTCCATTGACGGGAAGAAAAAATCCCATGACATCCCCATCCCTTTGTTATCTGGTGGTGGAGGAGGAGGCGGCGTTTGATTCTTCTGCGGTGGCGTCCGAGGTGGAGAAGGGGGCGTAGGCAATTCTTCATCCTCGATTCCCTGTCGATGAGATGCTGAACCTCTGCCCCCAATTCCTCCGCCGCCGCTACTCTTACTACTACGATGCCTTAAATTATGCGTGCTTTCAGTCTCCATATCATCTTCGTTCTCCTCCTCGATAATCATATCGGATCGTTTCGGGTCGGGCGTGGGGATAGAGATTTCGGGCATGGTGGCAGCACGCTGCAGAGGGGAAGGTGGGAAAGGGGGGTTGGAAAAGGGCGGGAGGGGAGGTGGAGGAGGCATGTCTATTGGGGCTGAAGAGAGGGGAGGAGTACCACCGGGGATGGGAGAAGAGGAGCCGCCACCGGCGGCGGCCGCAGTAGATGAGAATTGAATCTCACCGTGAGCGTAATCGCTGAGAGCAGCACCAGTGTTCTTAAGGGCCATAGTATAAGCAGAGTGAGCTGCGGCAAAGGCGTTACGGGCCGAAACAGCCTCTTTCATGAAGTGCTTTCGCTCTTTGCATCGAGTAACAGTTTCTTCATTCTCGATCTTCGATTGCGTACACCCCATTGTACAGAAGACTCAAAACAACACTAACACTCCATGAATGTATACGCAAGAATGAGATTTTACTAAGAAGCTTATAGGTGAAGTAGAGAGAATTTAGATCGGATCAGCTCTGAAGAATTGTGTAGAATTTGAGAAAAAGAGTAGTAGACATGGAAATTCTGCACACAGAGAAAATACACTTTTGCTTTTTGTTTCTAAAGAAAGAGGAATCCATAAAACTACAAAAGGAAAAATGAAAACCTCACGCTTAACGGCGCCGTCTACTTAATCCTCAACAACGACTTCCTCGTTTACTCAGGTGATTTCGTAATCCATTGTACATTTATTATGACTTCTTCACTCTCCTTAATTATTTTTTAAAAATTTAATTACATTTATTAAAAGAGAAAAATACTAAAAACATACTCAGAATTTAATACGAATTGTTAATTTATTCTTAAACTATTGATAGACTTAAAAATACTCTTCAACTTAACGAACTAAGCTTAAATACACTTCTCCCATTTCATACACAAAAATGTGTCATGCATGCATTACATATGACTTAAAAATACCTCTTAACTTGGCGAACTAAACTTAATACACCCTTCAACTTGTTCACATTAGATGCCATGTTGTATCACAAATTAAATTATTGCTTCCTCTATCCATCTTTACTTGACCCATATTGACTTGATACATAAATTAAGAAGTAGTAAATGATAAGGGTAATTTTATCAAATCAGCCTTTGAATATAATTAATACAATGTATTGAAAAATGTAATAGGAAAATAACTATAATTAATGACAAGGGTAAATTAG
>JBCEWC010013691.1:0-14897 GCA_038996855.1 Solanum aculeatissimum
TAGTGGACAATTTGCATAAGGTGAGTGGTGCACTAACACATAGTGCTCCACTTGGAAACAATTAAATACTCAACATTATTCACTTTTTTCACAATTTATTTGGTGCTTTTTTTTTATTTCCCCTCACCCTCCTCCCCAAATTTTCTTTTTCCTAGCATTTGTTCTTCTCTTTTCTTCATTGACATGGTGTTTGATAGAGAGTTTTTTCATTTTGCTGTTGGTGTTTTTGGTTAGTTTCCTCTATTTCTTAAGTTTGTTGGGTTGATTGGAAAAAAAAAGTTTCTTGGAATCACTTTCTATCTATATTGCTCGAACTCTTCTAAAATGTAGTCTTCTAAAAATGCACTAATTTTAGAGGATCTGATAGGTGTCTGCTGACATTTTTGAAGAATCAGTGCAACATAGCTTATCTACCCTTATAAAAAACAATTATACACACAAACATACTCACTTGATGAATTGTTTCTCACTATGTTTTGTTGATATGAATTTTGATATGTTTATTTCAAGAAGCATCAATGCATTCATCTTGTTGCTTTCACCCTTGTAAGTAAGCTTTATACATGTTTCTCCATTTATTGAATTCCCATTGATAATTTAAAGGATGTGTGTGTATATATGGCTTGAACATTTCTTTTTTGTTATGTCTAATTTACTTATATTCTACCTCCAAGGATAGAAGAAGGTCTACATACACTCTACCCTATCCAAACTCTGCTATTTCTTGTTTACTTATATTCAACCTCTAAAGTAGCGGTAAAATCTGCATACACTCCATCCTCTCGGATTACACGGGGTTTGTTGCTTTTGTTGTTGTTGTTGTCGTTTTGAAGGGGAGTCTTAGAATAATTGGTAAAGTTGTTGTCATGTGACCAGGAGGTCACATGTTCAAGCCTTGGAAACAACCTTTGACAGAAATGCAAGGTGTAAGGCTGCGTATAATAGACTCTTGTGGTCAAGTCCTTCCCAGAACCCTGCGCATAGCGAGAGCGTTAGTGCACTGGACTTGTCCTTTTTGTTGTTGTCGTCTTGTTTACGTATAGTCAGTGATAGATCCCTCTTTTTTGGGACCGAGACATAGTAATTGTTAAATTTACTTAAAACCCCAGTGGAATAAGCAATTATTAATCTAAAACTTGATCACCTCTTGCTCATGAAACTTTTGAACTTTTTTATTAGGCCTACATTTATTCATACATGGAAGAAGAAATCAGTGGAGAAATTCTCACCATATCCATACCTTGCCTCATCCCTAAACTGTGGCCTTTGGCTTTTATATGGACTTCCATGGATTCAACAAGGAGCCACTCTTATCATGGCCATTAATGGAATAGGACTTGCCATTCAAATGGTGTACTTGATGCTATTTTTGTTGTACTCTAAAAGGGAAAAAAGGATGAAAATTTTCTTCATCCTCTTTGGTGAAATTGTGTTCATTGGTTCACTTGCCATTCTTGTCATAACTTTTGTCCATAGCCACAAACAAAGATCAACAATTGTTGAGTACCATTTGCATGGTGGGAAATATTTTGATGTATGCTTCTCCTTTAGCCATCATGGTAAATATATAATTCCTTTTTCACTTTCTTCATGTTTTTTACATGTATATATGTCGTGGCTGAGCTAGGATGTTCACTAAAGAAAATCAAAATTACAAAAAAAAAAAGAAGGTTATTTTGACTTTGTATATATATAATGTGTAATTTTCCAATCGGTGTGTGTGTTCAGATTGACCTCCTTCCCGCCCCCTAGATCCCGTCTCAGCAAGGGAGGAGCTACCCTTGTCAAAGGGGTGTAAAGGGATACCTCTTGATCGGAAAATTATATTGTACATATAGGTCAAAATTCAGTTTAATAAATATAGATATACACAACTGTTGACACCTCTTGACAAAAGTTGAAGATTTAGTGTAGTGATTAAGGGGTTAGTTAAATTTGCTTGAGGTTGCGTGTTCTACCCTTGAAGTGATTGACACCCCTTAATAAAAATTCAGGCTCAGCCACTGCGTCTCAGCATGTGAGATTTATATGTCGGTAGAAAATATAGAGAACTTTTAATACTCTTTACTTTTGTAGAAATTGGTGATAACAACCAAGAGTGTGGAGTACATGCCCTTCTTCTTTTCCTTTTTCTGCTTTCTCTGCAGCATTAGTTGGACTACTTATGCCCTCATCCGTCTTGATGTCTACCTTCTTGTGAGTATTTTTCACTCACTCTATACTGTTAACGTATATAAGTTAAATTCTTCTTGATTGCTCTAAATTTTTCAGTTCTTTATTTCAGACACCAAATGTGATGGGAACAGTGCTGGGCCTAGTCCAACTGATGCTTTATGCTACCTATTACAAGTCTACTAAGAGACAGATAGCAGAAAGACAAGCCCAAGGAAAACTGGACCTGGTTGAGAAGCCAGTCTCTGGAGCTGCCCAAAAGACGAGCAACGAGGCTAGTGTTTAACTTAATGTTTGGGAGGCCCATATTCTAATGAGTTTGGGCCATTAGCCCAACTTCTATGAGCCCATTTTCCTTTCATAGCTCCCCTACCCCTCCACCCCCACCCACCCCACCCCCCTCCCTATTATAGGAACAAGGACGAGAAATTTAAAAAAAAAATAGAGGCAACAGCCTTCACCTACTGCTACAGTTCATCTTTGTTCCTCTAATCTTGATTTAGACTGCAAGATAGTATCAATCATTTGGGCACACATGACAGCTAAAGTCAAATGAACTTGGGGTCTAACTTAACCCCGAAAGTTAGTTTTAGGATTACTGAAGACCATATAAAGAGACAAATAAGCTCATCCCACACCCTGATGTAGGGTTCTAACCCCCACCCCTAGTACCGGATATTTGGAGTGTGGATAATATAATATGGAGGTCCAACATCGAGTAAATCAAGAATTGAGATGGGTATGACTCTGATAATACGATAAGAAATGGACCTTGTACTTAACTCAAACCCCCAAGCTAGCACATGATGTGAGGATTCGCTAAAGATCATATAAGGAGGCAAATGATCTCATCCACATGGAAGTGGGAATCAAACAGTTTGTTGGGGTATAGAATGACGATTCTCAACAGCATCCGAAAGATCTCCATGACACCGAATATGTATTAGGGCTCAAGTGATTCACCGAAGCGACAAGACCTTGAAAGCTGCTTTTTCCTCACTAAATAGGAAACCAAATTGAATTAGTGTCAGTAGCAGAACTCCCAGAGTCCATTGATTTATTCTCAATCCCGTCCCATACTCTCACCAACTTGAATAGCTTATTTTCCTTCTCAACTCAAGGTGATCTAAATATCATTTCTATGACCCTCAATTTCTAGATTGGAGTTTTTCCAGATCAAATGGTAGTGTTTAGATAGACAGACGCGGTGAAATCTGGAAATGGAAATGGGACTGTGAAGAGCAGGTCTAAATGCTAGTGAGTAGGAATAGCGAAAAGACGTGTGTGGGGTGAAATCACAAACAAATTAAATTCTTCCATACTTACATTTCTTGCCATTCAAATTATGCTATCTTACTGTGGCATATGTAAATATATATACATAATACTTTGAGCTGCTAGTTCAGCTCTTGGATGATCAAGGACAATAATCTGTGTTAAAGAAAGATGGAAAATTACCAAAACTACATACAGGTCCAACGTGGAATAAGACTGGATCACACAGCTTTGTCTGCCTTCTGCTGCAAATATCTGCAGGTACAATGGGGAAACAACATAAAAACAAACGATTGGTAGCAAATATGGCAAACATATACTCGTAAAATTTTAACTGTATGCACAAAACAAAGGAACAAGCTTCAAGCATCCTAATCCATTGAAGTCCTTTTTCCATTCTCTAATAGTTGTTTGTTTCTCACATTTTCTTAATTTTATCTTAAAATCCTCTTGAAAGAGGTATAGGAGTCAATGTGGCTAGGAGATGCAGAACAAGATTAAATGGTACACTGGAAATACCAACAAAGTTGTAGAGTTAAGCTAATTGCTTACCCTTGACCTTTTGCCCAACGTGATAGTTGATAAAGCTGCACTGTTTCATTCGAGGCATGACATGCCAAAAGTAGATAATTGCGAGGCTTTACCATCCATGAGAATCTCATGAACAGTGCAGAATACACACACATTACTGCATTATCAGAAAGAAAAGAAGATGAAGGTATATGCAGTTGAAGCCTGCATCTGTTTAAATAGAAAATACCTACCTGAAGTCATGTTGCCTGATATCATTTCTGGCGGTTTCTGTGTGTCTACGAGTCCCTGCAAGGTACATAAATATAACTCATGTACAATGTCAACCAAAAGAAACCGACATCATGTCATAATATTATATTATAGATAAGCATACTGCAATGATAAATCCACAGTTGCCTACGGGACCCCAAAAATGTGTTGTTTTGGGGCCAACAGGACTGTTCAAAAATGCCTTGAAGGTAGCCATACGCGACACACTGTGGAATTTCCTGCAATTTAACACATTATTCAGTATTTGAAGTCAAACACAAGAATCCTGTTACAGATATCTGACTATGCTAGTATAGCAGCAAGCGGGAGCAGCAAAAACAGAACACATATCTTTTGAGCAGAAAGATTAAGCACTTAATGAATCAGAATCGAGGTGAACTAAAACAACTTTCATATAACACCAGAATCAACACAAGAAGTGCATCAAACCAACATTGATAAGAAAATTTGTTGACCAAAAACGAGTTTGCAAAAATATAGATGGAAGCAGTAAAATAACCAGTTTCTTATATGCAATAATCAAAATCTAACAGAATTAAATCTTCTGATTCTCCTTAACCAACAGAATGAAATATGTCTCAAGCACAAGCTAATTATGTCCGATTATATGGATCTTCACTGTCTATATTGTTTCATCTGAACCTGTTTCATTCCACTAATCAATACTTATGGTTCTTATAGACCTTATATGGCTTTCCTTATTAATTGTTATCCTTTATTCATTGTTTTCTTCTTCTATTTGGATTTTTCGAAGCATTTGAGCCAAAGGTCTCTCAGAAACAACCTCTCTGCCTTCTGTGTATACTCTACCTTCCCAAGATATGTTATTGTTGTTATCGACCTACTACAACCCTCCTCGTTTATCCGAGCACGATACCAACAATATAAGTAGACCAGCAAAAGAACAAATGGCAAAAGCAACTAACTGATTGCAATGGCAATTTTCACAATCCAACTTATTGCTTCACAAAGGTTCCATATGTTTTAGAAAACAAGTCAAAATCCATTTAAGAAAAATGCTCTTCCTTATCAAAAGTTCCATTTCTTCATGACCCATTCATCAGAAATCATAAACATACACATTCCAGCCATAAAATCGATAATAAATGAGCTCAACAAACATCAATTTTAACAAAAACTGTACAAATTCAAAACTTGCTTTGCATCTAAATCTAAATAAATTCATCAAAAATGGTACCTTAATCAGAGATCTGAAACTTGAATTGCTCCGAAAAAATGGCTACAATTATCAAAATTACCTCTGTATATAGATATGCTCCCTTTTTGATAAGTAGTTTATAGCCGCCAAAGGCCAATTGTATTTATTTATTTATTGTACTTATTTCTTCCGGACATATTTATAAAAACAAATATTAATTAAGTTAGAAGCAGAAGGAAGCCTTAACGTAATTGATAATAATAAATTTTTATGGTTCAATTTTTCTTCGGACATATACATGCATCCATATTAATTATTGAGGTGTGATACAACCAAGTTTAGGTGGAAACTTGGTCAAATGGGATGGATTTCTCGTCTTTTTCTTCTTATATAAAAGTAGTGTTCAGATTAATTTGTTTGCATCAACAATTTCGGCAGTATATAAAAGATAAAAAGATGAAATAACAAGTAACCCATAAAATATAATCATGGTGTGTTTGACCGAACTTTTAAGAATAGAAAAAAAAAATTCCTCATGAGGATTGATACAATTGGAAATTTGTTACAATTACAGAGAATCTGTCGATCAAAATTTACACATCCTATATTACAATAATTACTTGACTAGTTTTATGTATTTACAGCCTAATGTCTTATCATTTACCCGAGCTCTCACAGGAGCTCCCTAGGTTGGACATAATATCATGGATTAACACCCTCACGATACTACTACCCCATGACCTTGAGATATCGACACATTCCTGCAAATCTGCATCACAAGAAATCGAAACTAACTCATGGTCATCGTCTAGATACTTGATGTCGAAAGTGCCAAGCTCTAACTTGAGCCTCTTCGCTACTTCTTCCTTCAACTTAACTATACCAGAATTTAAACAAAGCCGGAATCTTATGATGTCATCCTTGAATGTTGCTTTTATTGTAACGGATGTCACTTCAGGCCAGGCAGAATATTGTTGCATTGTATCGGGGGGAACATAAACAGGGTCCTTGGCAGTTGCATCAGTAAAAGGTGGGTTCGTTAAACTGTAGTCTGGGGCACGTTCATCAACCAGAGCGTCTCCAGGTGAACAAAGATTTCTCAGATCGTGAGAGCTGCCTGCATCCTCGACTAGCATTCCTCCAAATAGTTTCTGGGTGTGTTTTGGAACAACAGGCCGAGGCTTTAGGAATGCAGAAGATAAGTTGACTTCTTTTGTGGTCTGACAAGCTGCTTCCAGAGAGCCTCCTACTTTCATGCATGACTCACGTGCTGGTGAATTCACCAGCTCGTTCTGAGGGGAGAATTCATTTCCAGCACAAGGACTGCCTTGGCATGAACCATGGGATGTAGGTGTCCCTGCGCTCTCTTCTCTTGAGACACTCCCTGCTCTGTACTTATGTGAGCCTTCAGCATGCAGAAAACCGTTCTGTGGAGAAGGGAATTTCTCCTTCCTGGTCACCCTACCTCCTAGCATTTGATTTGATGGTTCAGCTTCTACGTGAGTTTCTGGTGTTCCATGGTTGGAGAACTCATTATTCTCCTCGGGAAATACTGAAGGTTTATATGATGGTGAACTTGGTAGATTGGAACCATTTGCACCAGCAGGCCAAGAAATTGAACTAACAGCAGCAGGAAGTGAATTTGGTGCCAGTGAAGTCAGAGTAAATGCACCTTCGGCTCCTTGAACGGATTCAATTACACACTTTAGCTTTGAAAGGGAACGGTTGACCTTATTTATCTTGCGTGATGGCCATCTAGAGATCCCATGCTGCCTACAGATGCGTTTCATTGTGGTGGGGCAAACTGTTGTTGCAAGAACAATGATGAGAATAGCTAAAAAGGAAATAAAAGAGAAATACGCCTATATGAGCGATTTGGTCAGCAAAAAGCATTTCAAATCAAGAACATACCGCCAAGACTCTTTGCAGCATCCTTGAGACTTCCAGAAAAGTACTGTTGCAAAATCTCTAAGCTTATTGTTTTCTCAGCTTTTCCACGTTTTCTGTCTGATTTCTTTCCCGACGCTTTATTGTCGGAGTTAGATACATGGTTAGGGGCTTCACCAGTACCACTTGTGCTCCTTGCACTTTTGGAAACACCAGATCCGACTGCTGACTGCTGTTCTCCCACTGGATCAAGATGCATCCATCCATTTGGTAAACAAGTCGGCTGAGGAAAAGATTTTGGTATTGGTACAGATTCAGGCTTTGAGTCAATTTTCTCCTCCATGGAAGCCTTAATAATCTCAACTGAGCTCCAGTCATGCTCAAGTTCCCCTCCGGAAGAAATGCTGAGACTCCTGAAGTGCTGCTTCATTGTCAGTAAGAGCGAGTTAAGCAAAGCTTGCTGGTTACTGTAATCCCCAGAATTCGGAGGCAGAAAAAATTCCAGAATATAATCGTCATTGGCAGTGTGACTGCTCCGTAAGCAGATTGCGAAACAACTGGTCAACCCAAACAAGCGAGCATAATGTACCAAAGGGTACTCGGTTTTGCAAAATTGTCTGATATCTTCACAATAGCATGATTTACGTGAAGCGTATGCTCTTCCAGCAACTCCCTGTCCCCTTTGTAAATGATGCTCAGCACAGGCATCACGGAAACCCCACATGTGAGCATCAACCACATAAAATGCTACGTCTGTTGTGGACATACAGATCTGTCCCATGCAGCTTCCATCAAAACTGCTGCAGCTCTTTTTCAACCCACCACCATCAGCCAGAACACTGCGATGCCTGCATGGAACCCATGTCTGAGCCAGAGGCAGTTTGTATGTTTCACACACCGCAGTTAGTATCTCTAAGATGTCAACCAATGCATTCTGCCGGCCTTCATTGCAGATCTGGTTCATATACCCCATCACATAGACCTGTTCAGAAAAATGATCAAACAACAACTTAAATGAGAAATTTTTACACAACTGTTCCTCACCTGAGTGTTAGGGTGGTCCAATATCTCCGAACTTTTTAAATTTACAGCCTGCAGAAAGTAGAATTAGATTAACAAAAGAGAGCTCATCTTGAAAACCGAAAAGGAAAGAAAAATTGATGGACGCATTTGGTTTAGATGAAAGACGTGTTTATCTACTCAAAACTTTTTAATACCCTGCATAAGTAACCACAATAATTGGATTACTCTCGCAGGTAGATGTCATGTCATGTGAAGACTGCACAATACATGTCCAAATGCAACCTTTGTAAGCCAACAACAGTATCAAACAACTCCTATTGAATGCACGATTGAGTTTGTGAACACATTTTCAACAAACAAAATCTCAGCCTCTCATAGTACAATAGATGCTATAAATGGCTACTTCTAACACTCATACAGTTGATGCAGAAACACAAGATCCAATATTATCGAAAGATAAGACATCTAACATAAGGGATGTGAATTAGAAAATTTACAAGGATTAAAAGAACCAACCTCCAGCGCTCTGCATACTTTATCCACCTCCGCAGCATAGTTGATCTTCTGGGAGGTCATTATGAGCTCCAGTACACCAACACAGGATCGTCCAGATGGTTCAAATACAGGCAACGCTAAAGTTCCTCGCACATTGTAATGCAGAGCATGATTAAGCCGAGGGAACTCTCTACTGGAGTAGTATTGCACGTTTGGTGTCCATTCAGGCAACTTAAGGCGGAAGACACGGCCCGGAAGTCCAAGAACTCCATCAGTCTCTCCATCCACAGCAAACATATACATCAGAGAAACTGTTCGATACTGATGAAGCCCATTACACTCTGGGTCAAGAACAAAGGGCTGTCCTGAAGTTGTGAGTACAGACCGACCAGCTTCCTTTACAGGTGCCCAGACCTGAGCTAAAACTCGCTCTACTGTGGATTCCTTTAAGTATCGGAGCGCTTGTGTCATCCTCTCCTTGATTATACAGGACCCCTCTGGATAATCTCCAGGTATTAGTCCTGAAATTGGTGGAGGAAATCGTCCTTTATCAGCATTGCCAGTTTCAGTTTCAGTTATAGCCTCTAGATCACCAGTGTCTGCTCCAAAAATGGAAGGCAAATAGATTACTCTTTCATTGTGTGTTCCCAGCCAATGATGCACGTTCAACTCATTTATCCCCTTTCCACAGGGAGAAAGGGACAATAAGTTCATACATCACAAAGTAAAGCTACTCATCAAGAATCTAATTATAGAAAGACTACAACTAGTTCATTATAAAGTTCAAGATGGAAAAAAGTTCAACTTTGGTATATACCAACAATCTAAGCTATTGGGAAAACAATTACAGAAGAGTGAAAGCATAGCTTTAATGTTTTACTTGAAGATGCTATATGCTTACAATACTGAATTCATCAAGAAAAAACAGACTTGGTTCACATTCTGTTCTTATCTACAGAGACAAGAATTATTTCTACCTATTTTGTTCATCAGTAAGCAAGAGAGCTCATTAGAGATACTTTTTTACATTGTATTAATACTCAGATGTCCAGCGTGCTCTTTATCTTCCATCTGATTGCTAAACAGAGATCGGCACACCTACACAGAAACTTTCCTGCTCTAATATATATGCACCAGTTGTTTCACTAAACCGGTAACTAGACGTGCCTTTCTTTTCAATTAAATCTTTATCACTTAACCAACATTCCTAATATTAAGATATGTTACATTAATATCCAAGAACGTAAAGAAAAAAGTCATACTTATTTTATAGTCTAAGTAAATATAGTAGCATCTATGTTCATAAATTATGAAAGAAAAAAAAAACTACATGATCCCTAAACAAGGAAATAAAATGAAGAAAAAAAATCTAACCAATCTCAGTGTGTAACTATTGATCTCATAGAATAAATTTACTAAACTTGATGTGAATAAAAGGGTGGGAATAAGAAATGTCTCGAAAATGAAAAAGTAAAACATTATCTCTAAACTGAATTTCAATAGATTCAATTCAGATTGTGCAAATATGGTATCCAATTCTGCAATCTATCTTTTCTAAAATAAATTTTAAAAAATTAGGGATAGTGGATTACTAGGTGGGGAATCGAACCTACCAACAAGATGAAAGTTCACGTATCCAACTAATTAACGAATCAGAGCTACTAAAATTTCCCAATTCGACAATCATTTTAGCTTTCCTTTGTTTCTGTTTCTGCAAAAGCTAAAGTTTGCATACTTTTAAAAAGCTTTTGCTTGAAGGAGTGTTTGTTTGATACTGTTTTTTCCAATTAAAGTATGATCATTTGCAAAATAAAAGCATCAAAACAAACACTTATATGCAAAATTAGCAAAATTTCAGTTTTTTGTAAAAACTAAATCAAATGCCACCTAAATTTATACAAGCCTAAAAAAGGTAACCTAAATTTGCAGCAAGAAAAAAAAGTCAACTAACTCAATTCAAAAAACTTCAAATATATTGTCACAAAAACAGCTTAAAAACTAAACCAAAGGCTTACATACAAGCGACAAATCTAGGGTGGCCGGAGATACGAACAGCGCCGGAAATTCCATTTCCAGCTTGTTTTTCGTCGTTATCCTCGGAAAAAGCCCAAAGAGGAGAGCAAGGCATGAACGGAGACGCAGGATTCGACGAAACCGCCGCTGCCGCAGCTAAAATCTGATCAAACGACCAGGAACCGTCAATATCGAGATCGAGATCCATCATCATCGACTCTTTCTCCGTCACCGTGCACGGCGGTTGCTGCGGCTTTTGAGTCATTCCTCCTTCTGGTTCCGCCATTTTTGCTCAATTTTTCTCCAGATTTTTTTGCTTTGTATGTGGCGAGTGGAGAAGAGAAGAGAAGAAAATATGGTAAATGGCAATTGGAAGAGAGTGATTCTATTGAAAGAAAAAAAAAATAACTTGGAATCTTTTAAGTTGGAAACTACTTGCAACTTGCAAAAGTTTTTAAGGGGATTATTCTATGCATCATTCACTTTCTACCCTATGGAATCGGAATATGGGACAGATTCAGAATTTAAAGTTTACGTGTTTAAAATATGTTCGAAAAAGTTATTGTTGATTGTGGCTTCTACAGTAGATTGAAGATTCAAATTGCAAAAATTTAAGAAGTATCTTGAATTGATGACGCTTCGGGGAGGAATTGACCTTTCTAACGCATATTCAGTCGTACTGGCATGGTCCCATCAATTTGTTTTCAATCGGAGCATCAAGCAGCGCAACCCGACTCTTAACAATATGTGTAAAATTCAATGTCTTTTTAAGACTCCGATGCTCATACTTGACACTAAAGCATTACAAGGAATTCAATAAATGTCTTGAAACTTACCCTTCATAATAATGGAATTGTCGTTGTATTGACTTCTGTAATAGAATGAAGATTCAAATTGCAAAAAATTATGAAATATCTTGAATTGATGACGCTTTGTAAGGAATTGTCAGGAGTTGAACGACTATTTAAGACTTCGATGCTCATACTTGGCACCAAAGAATTATAAAGAATTCAGTGAATGTCTTGAAACTCATCCCTTTTAAGGTTATATTTTTCAATAAATGTTGGTTACATTTTATTTGTGTTATTTATGTTAATAATCGATTTACACCTCCGTGAGCTTTAGCAATATTGCTAATCAATTTCTTAATGAGTATACTTTTAATAACTTAATACCCATAAATTTTGAGGAAATTTCTAATGTATAAATAATAAGCTCTATTTTTTTTTTAATACCAAAATAATTTTTTAATTAAAAAAAAGTGATTTTCAATAGTGACGTAACCTTTCATAGAATTTTTTAAAAAAAATAATCATATTCTTTCTTTTATTTATTTTTTCTTAATTTTAAAGTTGATTTATAGTTGGTCGAAAAAGACATCCTTATTTAATAAATTGATGACTTGAGAAAACAATGCATTGATGAATATCGCAAAGTTTATTGCTATCTCATGAAGATAGAGAAGTTGTTAATTTCTGATAGACCTCGACTTCAAGAAAAGCACTTTAAATCATATCAAAAAAAAGAGAGATATGAAATTACAAAAAAAAAATAGTAATAATAATAATAAAATAATATGATAATAAACAGTAACAAAAAAATGGTAGATAATAAATTATGAGAATAATGTTATTATTATAGTAAAAAAAAGTGAAAGCAAATGTTAAAGATATAATGCTTCCAAGTCCCAATTACCACCAAGCTTAATAATAATAATAATATGCACATAAAAAGTTAATAATTTTGTTGTGAGTTTAAATATTTTACTTCTTATTAGGATTATAACAATCCAGCCCATCAGTGATATTATTCGTTTTGGGTCTAGGTCCGTACGATTTTAAAACGCGTCACTAGTAAGTAAGACATGTTTATTTATATATTCAGCATCTCTCATATGTTTTGCTGGTATGGGAGATCTCATCTTAAGATGGGTGAAGTTTATCTCACCGCATTGGATTCGCCTTAGACTCAGCACTAAGGTCTGTCCCACCTCACCGGAATTTGTCTAAATTCAGTTGACCTCTGACCCATATCGACAAAGTTGACACGGGAATGACTCTGATATCATTTGCAACAGTCCATCTCGCTAGTGATATTGTCTGATTTGGGCCTAGGCCCGCACGACTTTAAAATGCATCACTAGTAGATAAAACTTGTCTACTTATATACTCAACATCTCTCATATATTTTATTGGACATATCATCTTAAAATAGATTGTTACAAGGTCTCGATGATTTAATTGATTTTCTAAATATTAAATTGTTGGCTTTAAAAAAAAAAAAAGTGGTGAGGAAGCAAAATCACAAAATGGAGTCTGTGTTAGTATCCTTTATTCATTATTATATTTTATATTATATGTAGGTATAGAGGAAAATTATGTACTTTAAAGTCATTATAAAAAAATAAAAAGTGATTATACTTTACTCTTCTTGAGTGCTTCATTACTGTGGATGGTGATTAGTGTGCTAATCTTTTGTCATTAATATAACACTCTAATTAACTTCATTTAATGATTTAATCAGTCGTATATATATCGTACCACCACAAAATTTCAAATATTCCAATTGAATTAGAGTAATGTCAATCAATTCTTTATCAGTCATTCTTTGATTGATTAAAATAATTATATATATTCCTAAATTTTCAATTTAATTATTTTTTAAAACTATTAAGTCAGATATATAAGTCATGTATTTATAAAAAAAATTAAACAACAAATCTATTACCATCTAAATAAAGAACAAAAATTAATTTAATATGATTATTTATATGATGGTCCAAATAAATATATAATTAATCTCAATCATTAGGAGAAAATATTGAAAATTCCAATTTGGAGTATACTAGAATTTGAGGACCCCATTAAGTTGTTCACCCACTAATATTATTGTTAAATATATGAATATTAAAAGCTTTGTTTAATTTGAATTAAATTAGGAAATCCTATTTTAGAGAATATAATATTTTTTTTATTAAATTACTAATTTAGGGAAATAGTAAGCTTATCAAGCTAGCATGCTTCAAGTTGTCTAATTAATAAAATGTTAGTATGTATAATTATATAAAACCCCTTAGTTACACCTTAACATCTCTTTTAACTAACATTTTGTATAATTATACATACATATAAACCTTTAATTTATAGAAAAAATTACGTAACTAGGCAATACAGTTTGAAAAAATTACAATTTATAGCTATAGTTAGAGTTTTATAGTTATTTTCTCTCTCATCTCTCTCTACAATTTTTTTTGTCAGATATACAATTACATATGTATATCAGCAACATATAAACAATTATTTTGACAAATATACATAGTCAATTCGACAGATGTACATATACAATTCGCATCACTCCACTCTCTGCTCTCTGCTCTTTGTCTCTCGCCTCTCTCTATCTCACTTGCCTCTCTCCTCCCTCTCCCAAACTCGCTTGCTAGATATATAAATATTATGTATATTAGTTACACATATATAATTATTTAACAGATATACACGTACAATTTGACAAATATACATATACAATTCGTCTCTCTCCTCTCTATCTCGATTTCGCTCGCCTCTCTCCTCCCCTCTAGATCACATAGCCGAAGTTATGTCATGTAATTATGTAAAATATAGTTATTTGACCATATATATTAAGTTTCAAGTCTAAACTATTTATGAAAATTCTCCTAATTTATATGCTAAGCCCGTCTTTGATTATATGTATGTATTTATATAAAAACTTTATCAAGTAAATATAAATAACAAATTTCGAACTCAGTAAAACATATGACTTTTATAGCACTCAAATTTATTTCTATAAAGTTTAAATTCTGAATACCTATTGTTGAAATTTGGAATTCATACCTCCAAATTGTCTTAATCCATTAAAAAAAAAGTATTTTCTCCACCTCCATTTTGGTCTATGAAAGTTACGTATTATAAATATTATTATCATTAATTATTATTATTATTATTAATTTATTATTATTGAGTATTATTTAATATGGAAAAGGGTCAAAATTGCCCTTGAACTATGCAAAATAGACCACTTATACCCTCCGTTAGATTTTTGGACAAAAAAT